>CM076614.1:20068081-20231189 GCA_038502775.1 Hippodamia convergens | reverse complement strand
CTCTCTCTCAGTGTTTCGCTTTCCTTCAAGGAGATCAAGAAAACGTGGTGCTTTGTGCTGCAGCGTGTGTAGGGTTATACACACTTTGCTTGAAAAAAAAAAATAAGAAAGAAACAAGATGTTTCGTTTTTGCAACATCGTAATGGAGAGATGAATCGATTTGTGGAATGCTGATGAAAATAGACCCATTGAGTGGATTTTAAAATTTCACTCGAATATCGTGCGAACAGTATTTTATTTCTGTTCTTGTAATCTCCGTGATTACAATCCCACAGAACGGTATAAAGTTCCATTTCTTCGATAAATTCGATTATTTTCCAGTTATTCCACTCCATGTTAGCGCGAACAAATAGATGTTTTCGCTACCGTAGCGGAAGCAAGAATGAGTTCGCTGAAACATGTGTGGTGTGCGTCGACCCCGAGTCCACCGGTAGAAACTGTGCGCGCACAAAAGTATGCAACTGTGCGCGCGAACTTTTCAACAGAGTTCGCGCACTTTTTGTTGCTGTTCGCTTGGACGAGTACACCGCAACGAACATTTGTGCGGCACACTGTGCGCAACAGTGCCGCACAGTGCAGCACTCCGGTGGAATCGCTCCTTAATGGTACCATTCAAGAACGTGTTCACGGAATAGCATAGTATTTGTTTTCAAATTGAAAGAAGAACAAGGTCCAGTAAAGCGCACAAGTCTAAAATGATATGTGTTTGAAGATTGGATTTCTCGGAATGCATCTTTCGCACTAGCTGTTAACAGTCTTCTGGAGGTATACTAGGGAAGAGTTCAGCAACATCAAACGAGTTAAGCATGCAATCTGACGGACTATTGAGGCTTTTATCTTAGATGTGAATTCAACAGAGTTTTTGATAGATGCTGGGTTTCTAAAATTCAACACTGATGAGAGAAAAAGGAGAACAAAGAAGACAACCTGGAAGCCTGGGAAACCTATGGAGTATATGATGGGTGTAACGGGAAAATTGGGTTTGTTGGTTTTTGTAAGCAATAGAGGAGTGGAGTTGTAGGATTCATAGGCAGAATCCTTTTTTTTTTGGGGTTCAATATTGTGGAAGCTTCTTGGCAGTTTTTAGAATTAATTCAATCTGAGCTATGAAATTGTTGACTTGGTTATATGGTAACTGGATAAAATTGTGTTCATTTAGTAGATGGTTTACTTTATTCGTGTTCTCCTTTCTCGACATCAAAAAATTCAGTCACCTTTATCTGCTTTTGTAACAATAATTTTGTTTTCTATCACCTTTTGTTTCGAAGACTTCATCTTCTCAAACATGATATCCCGCCTTCTGTGTGCTAATGAATTTCTATAATTTCGGAAACGTACTCTGAATAACTTTCGAGCATGAGTTGTTGATCATTGCACTAATTTGTCCTGTGTTCATAAAAAATGAATTTCAAGCCAATATTCAAGCTCTGAACGTCGTTTTCGGAAAGCTGTACTGTGCTCAGGTTGAGGAGTCCAGAGTGGAACTGATAGGTGAGTCTTGTTGTGTGCGCATCTCTGGCCTTGTCTTCCCGATCTGAGACCTGTCGAGGCTATGAATATTCTCTTTCAACCATATCTGTTGATCTTCCCCTTTCCTTGAGACATGCTCGTCTATGTACTCGAGTAGTGAAGATAATTGTATGTTGTGGGGTCTTTTCACCAATTTGAAGTAAATAAATCTCAGCTTTCGCTTCAGAGAAGCTGAGATTGAAAAGTGGTTTCTCATCTCCTGCCGCATTCATAATTTTCTTACCACTGAACTGGCCTACAAGCACTGTGTGAACTGAATTTACCGACCCTGTAGGGCGACGTATTTTGGTGTTAAATTCATTGTTGGGCACTGATGATAAAACCAAATATCCTGGTGTAACGTACGTCTTTTGACGCTTAGTTTAAGGATATGTCGGACTGATGATTCTTTAATTGTGGTAGTAGTCCATGGCATGGGTGCAGTTTTATATTTAATATATACGAAAAAAATTCTTTTCCACTCTTAAATTATTCAATCCCTTCCCATAACATTTAAAAACATGCAATGCACTTCGGCAAGCTATATTGAAATTATTTTTTTACCTATTTGACGATTTTGTTTTTAGAATGCCTGATGATGGCAAGTTAGTTTGCAGCAATGCATTGCAAGTACTTTCATACTCATCGGAAAAGATTGAATCATTTTAAAGTAGAGAAGATGTTTTTTTGTATATCAGGTCCGGATCTGGGGTGTGGGCAAGCGGGGCGCCAGCTTGAGGGGGCACCAATATCAACCAAGGTTAATTTTTTTCATTTCTGATTATCTCGGACGAAATTCATTTTGTAATGCTGAATTCGGAATAATAGAATGGAAACATGATGAACCATCATTATGCCAAACATCTCTAAAAATTAACTGCATATTATTCAGTTATTTGTTTTTATTACGTACTCTTTGATTCGTCTTTACTTATTAGCCATTATGATATTTATTTCACTCCTTTCTCCATGTTATTTGAATTTGGTTTTTTCGTGAATATTATTTCATGGCATGTGGTTGGTCTGGAAAACGGCTGCCTCATTATTTAATATCTTTTTCTCTTTGTGTTGATAGTAAAAAAATGTTGAAGTAAAAGACTTCATCATTTTTTAATTGCATTTCCCACCTGAGAACAAATTCTGCGGGCGCCCTTGCATAAATATAAAAAAAGAAATAAAAAGAAACAAGTACTGATGTCACCTGCGTATCGTTATTTTCCGTAAATTTTCATTTTGCCCCTCCTGAGAAAGAAAATCTGCAGCATAGACTGATATCTTTTTTTATGTAGGTTTTTCTATTTATTTGTGTGACCGTGTAATCAGTAACTATGGTGTATTGTTGGTGAAACTTCACAGTTTTTCAGAACTTTTCATAGTATTTGATTGCAGATTTAAAAAAAAAAATTTAAAGTTTAAGAAAATAATTGCAGCTGGCATTAGAGTTATCCAAGATGAACCTACCACGCTTTTTTGAAAAAAAATAACTGTGGATTCAAGCGATTTCCTATGTTTTCACGAAAAATATACAAAAACAGTCTCCGAAAAGCAAGTGAAAAAAGTAAATTCAGGTAAGAGTATTCACTTTTGTTTGAATTTAATTAACGAAAGATCAGTACCAGAAGATCAATGCCTTAACAATGATGCTTTCATAGATTTTCTGATCCCGAACAGCATTTGCAATGAAATTGTGAAAAAGCTCGGAAAATGGGGAAATGACTTGCTTGAATGATATTTGCTTTTGGCAGGGTTTATGTGAAAAAATTGAACTGTAGAAGGCACACTTAACTTTATTGATTTGTTCAACATGTTCGATCAAGCGCTTGATTTTCCAAAAAAAAAAACATCAGAGGCCCTCTTTTCGTTGCATTTCAAACTGACGTTACGAGAAGTAACGTTTTTCGAAAAAGTTTTTCTGAAATGCAATGAATAGCCTTGGAAGGGAGATCATTTAGGTTCTCAGAATCCACCGTTAATTTTCTGTGTGATTATTGTTTGCTGGGATGTTTTTAGTCGAAGACAAAAGGATCCTTTTTTTAGGGGTCGATATCTCCATGGCGAGTACAGGTTTCAAAGAAATTACAGCTCAACTAACGAAGTATCCGAGAATTATTGCGGTTAAGCAAGGAAACTATACTCAAAAATTAAACTTCAAAAATATTGAAAATTTAGTTTTTGTTGGTTTTTCTAATACAACCCAAGAACTAATGACGTTTAAATATTTTAAAGTAACAATCAGAAAACAAGAAACCTCTCGAAGTTATAGCGTGTTGGAAATAGCTCAGAAAGTGCAGATTTTATTTTGATCCTTGAATTCATTACATTAGTGTAGATCTTTCAATCTTTCAATTCTCATATCCAGAAGGGCGCCGTCTTGAATTCTGCCCCGGCCAGAAACCATCATAGATCCGGTCCTGTTGTATATCTTAATATATAAAACTCAGTCGGCCATATTGTTGGTTACAACATTTATAACTCAAGATTGGATGAACTGTTTGTTATGAAATTTTTTTGTTTGATTCTTCTACGGTGGGGTTAACTTAAACTACATCAAAACAATGAAGAATTTGATGAAATAAAAAAAAGTAGGAAATAATTTTCCTTCTTGCGTATAACGCCAGTAAATGTCGCTGAGGTTGATAGTGTTTTCGTGTAAGTATTATTTTTGATATAAATTCGGTTAACTACATTCAATAATAATATTAACGCATCCGAGTCCATGTGTTTATTACACCTTTCTTTCTTCCAAACACTTCGGAAAATTTCATGACGAAAGGTACAACAATGAGACAATTTTTAAATAATAATAAGGTACCGCTTAAATAAAGTGGAGTCTATCCATGTGAATAACAATGTACATACCAACCTATTTCAATATAATTTAATTTTTTGTATATTTTGTACTTTATTTTTGTCTTATTTACCTCCTACTTGAAAAAGTAGCAGTTTTGTTGATACAACTGTACGAATCTCTGAGGCGAAACAAAGTTCGCTGGGCCAGCTAGTATTAAATATAAAACTCCACCCATGGACTACTACCACATTTTGACAATTTATTCGTGATGGTAAAACCTAGCTCTTCATCAAAATTGGGCTCTCCGGCAATTTTTATTGATTGAAATCTCTAACTTGGTCGTGCTATTGGTACTCTCTTCGTTGACTTTAGAACTATTTGGGAGATTGCCACTTGGATGATGAGGAGACATAATTGCCTCCGGTCAATAACCCCGGAGGACTCTAATGTCATTATATCCGGTCGTGAGAGCCTTAAACTATTTACGATTTTGATATTCGAAACTTCATCAGGGCGCCCACTACCCTCTCCAACCCCATTTCTAATAATTCCAGATGTACAAACACAAATGATTTGAATTTACCAACCATCAATTATATTTCAACGGATCCTTTGATCCTCGTAGTAAATCTGGAGCGATCACGATAATCCCGGCCGTTCCTCTGAATGTAAACATTCCCAGATTTGAATGCCGGTAAATGACGAAAGGGTTGAGGGATGATGCCAGTAGAGAAGAAGAACGAGAAACGGATAGTTGCATGGCGGGGTCCTTGATTAAGTGCATCATTAATAAAGATTAGCGATGCAGCGGGGGCTTAATTCCGAACTAGAGCCCTGATAGAAATCCCTGTCTGATCGAATGCGGGTACCAACATCAATTAAAATGTTTCCAGGAGGATGTTTAATCGAACAAACTCTGTCTTTTCTACAGTACATCCATATCTTGATCTCGATTCCGCAGAAATTCATTCATTTCCTACTCTACAATATCATCATCATTCATTCCGACGCTTTTTATCCGAAAAAATAATGATTTGGTGGATGATAACTTATTCAGAACTTTTTCCATTACCTTAATTTCATAAAATGTTCATTTGAATAAGAAGGAATAAATATCTCTTCATAGTGCTCAGGGGAAACATGTTCTCCCACTTTCTCCCATTATTCATTGTTTCGATATTGAAATATCGATCCAATATTTTCGTGTATAAATATTCATCGAATTATACAGTGTGTACAGTTTTTCAAATGTAGGAGCGAAATGCCCAGAAAACTTGATTTTTCAAAATATTTTCTTCCCTTCCGGTGCAATATTGATTTTTCAACACGGATAGTTTCGAATGTCTCCTTAGAAAAAATTCTTGCATTCAGAACTTTGGACAAAAATAATAATACAAGCTATGTTAACAAACCCAAAATTACAAGTCTTGGTGGAAGCCGAAACAATAAATTGAAGTTGATTAAAAAATGAAGTTGACAGGTATATCTAAAGAGTAATTTTTTCAAGTGTTTCATAATAACTTTTAAGAAAGCATTGAATCACAAATTTGTGACTTTTCATTCTCGTTTAAGAGTACATTTCCATAAATTGTAAAATATTCTCGAGCAGAATCTACTTCGGAATCGATGGGCGTTACAAAATTATATGATTGCCTTTTGAAAACGAAAACAGATTTATAATTGGTGCTCTGTTGGAAGCCCTGTTTAAAATATATTCATGAGTTATACGAAAAACTGTATTATCGTGCTTCATTTTATTCCGCTGGTGCAAAAAAAATTCACATTCAGGGACTTTCAAGATAAAAACACTTATTTGTGAGAATCTTTCTGACAAAATATTCGAAAAATAACGCTATAACTCAAAAAACGTTTGAAAAACGAATAAAACGGTAAACAAAAAAATCTTTGCCTTTATGGAGGACAAATCGAAAATATTTTTTGGGTAATTATAAATTTTATAGCCCCGTCAACGATTTTAAAAAAATTTTTCACAGTGGATCTATAGGCCTTCCTGATACTACAGTCCCAATTACAGCTCTGGGGGCAGTATTTCTCGAGAAGAAAAATAAATATACTCCATATAATTCGGATACGGCTCTGATATAGTCTTATATATAGTCTATAAAGTTTAGTTTAACAAGGTTAGGTTACATTATATTAGGTTAGGTTATATTAGGTTAGGTTATGTTAGGTTAGGTTAGGTTCATTCTCCCTACCAAAAGTTGAAAAAAAATTCTTTTAAATTAAAAAAAAAATGATAAAATATAAAACATCGATCCACATTCAGGTTAGGTTAAGTAAGGTTAGGTAAGGTTCATTTTTCCCACCTCAAGATCACAAAAGAAATACAACTGAGCAGAGAACTTTATAATTACCCATTTCTGAAACATAGATTAATTCAAAATAGTAATAATCGAAATGAACACCATTTTCAATTCTCAGGCTCAGAGATCCTTCATCATAAGGTTGGAGAAATGATATAAGATTTTGTCACTGAGATGAGCGATATACCGGTTTCAGCCTTGTTTGGCCTCTTCAGTATCGCCACTGCTAAAATCTTATTGGGTGAAAGAGGATATACAGAGTTCTTTTTTTTGCATGTCATTGGAGATATGAAACTTCGTTTGACGCAATTCGATGTCGCTGCTTTGTAATTTGTGCTCAGTAAATCGCACCCGATTGCTTTAAATATCGAAGTTTTTTATGAAGCTTTTGTCCCTAAGATGTATGCTATACTGAAGAGACCAAACAAGGCTGAAACCGGTATATCTCCCATCTCAGTGACAAAATGTAATATCATTTCTTCAACCTCATGATAAAAAATCTCTGAGCCTGAGAATTGAAAATGGTATTCATTTCAATGTTCACTATTTGAAATTAGTGTAGAATTGAAGGAAGAATTCAAATATACAAGGTGTTTACACAGGGGCGGATCTAGGAAGGAACAATTTTTGGGGGAGGGGGGGAATTCGAGGGGAACTATTGGATCGCCAAAAGGTACTGATGTCCTGTGCGATGGTAAATGTAGTAGCTGCCAATAAAAACACCATTTGCTAAAATATTCATGTAATTATTTCAGCCCCAGAATGTCAAATTCTAGGGAGAGAATCAAAATTTAAAGGCGGTCTCAGCCTCAACCATTTGTTGCGGACGTTTCTCCCCCCTCTGGTGTAACATTTGAAATAACGAAGTGTACATTTAAATATCATACATATCGAACTGAAACAATTGAAAAAATCACCCTATCTACTACTGTAAATGAGTACGATAATATAAATACTTAGTAGCATTGTTACTTTTTGAAAATGATAAAGTTATTATGTTCACTGATTTAAATGTCCAGTTGATGAGAAAGTTTGAAAACAAAATTCGAAGTAAACATTGCAAAAAAATATAAATTGAAAGATTCACCTGACTGCTGGGTTTCAACCCTCATGACGCAATCGTAGTTACTTCAATGTGCAGCCGAAATCTGAAATGATGCCAATGAGATATAAAAACCTTGGAAATTGTATGAATTTTAAATATAAAGAAATGTTGAAAACATAACTCGTTCACATCGACTTACAGGGTCATCGCCAAGAGTATGATCAACTTGTAACTTTCCTTGGTATATAAATTACGTTGAAATAGTTGAATTAAGTATACCTACCTACAATCAAATGGGAAATATAATAATAAAATATCATTAGAAGAAGTTCCTACAAATACTTGTTACATGTTTGGGTTGCCTCCACGGGAATTTAAAAATACGGTATCAGTTTTCCATTCACAAGACTTCGACTCTTGGCGGTTATCCGTGGCCACACGGATAAACTCCTAAACGAGAGTTTATTAAGTAGGGAAACAAAATATTCATCATGCTGCATACGAAAATGTAATAATCGAGGAAAGTTGCAATCAGAATCGAACGAAAACGTTGAAACAGGATTTCACGCTATCCTCGAAGTGCCATATCCAGAAATATAATAATTTATCAATTTCCATGGCCTAACCCGATAATGGCCTGAAGGCTTAAGATATGGGTAGTATTAAGGGTCAGATTATTAATCGCCCCCCCTGGCATGGTCAGTCTGGAGCAGGGGCTCACGCTATCTACATTTGCGCAGATCTCTAATGGAATAGCAATGAAATTAGGAAAATAATGTCCTTAGTTTAATTGCTTAACGAAGTGGTCCACACTCTGCGGTCAGTTAGGAAATTATTTCTGATTAAAGATGGTACTTACGTTATCCAAACTGGATTGGAGCTGAACATCTGCTTCACTTGCTGCCAGATTAATAACAGCGGTGTTGTTTCGATCATACCATTCCGGACAGGAAATAATCATTTTTTCTCTTTATTTATTTCTCACAATGTCGTCTAGTCATTTGAAAATTGAAAACAACTTGATGATGAACAATATTTGGTATACATTTATTTGATATTGAAAAATGGTATATTATAAATTAGAGTGAACAATAAATGGCAGATATGGCACAAAATGAACAGATCTATACTGTACAGGGTGATTCACTTATCTTGATAACCCCAATTTTCTCGAAAACGTCCGAATATTTTTTCATTCTGTGAATGGCGTTTTGAACAAGTCAATGTCGACTTGAGATGCGCATAAAAATCTGCGGAATAAATAAAGACGCCAGGCGTCGCGGTGCTTTCAAAAATTTTTTCCCAGGGCATACCTTTTTTTATCATGTCATTCGAAAGATAATTTCATTACGAATTTTTTTTTTCGAATACAATTTTTATCGATTTCTAACCGTTAGCGATCTGCAGCGTGTTTTATATTGATTATATTCCATTTTTTCTTCTGTATTGTGTTAGTATTCCTTTATTTAGAGACAAAGGTGTGATTTTTGATTTGAATTCAAGAAGGCTAGTTTTCTGGTCAATGTGCTCCTTCAAATAAGTTGATATATGTGGCTACAGCAAGATGGGGCTTCTTGCCACCACGCTCATATTCTCAAGAGATATTTAAATCAAGAATTCGGAAAAAAATGGATTGAAACAAATGGACCCATCAGATATCGCCATACCTAACGCTCATGGATTACTTTCTGAGGGGTCCCCTTGAATATATGGTAAACCAAACTGATTCTTATAACTTGGACTAGTTGAAAATGAAGATAAGAAACTCATGTGTCCAAGTAGACCCTATGTAGAACTTATGTATGAATCATAATGGCCGGTATATAGAACATATGATTCGAAATTTTTCCTTTGTTATTAAAAAAAATGTTTATTATTCTAAGATATAATATTTAATAAATAAAATAATAGAAAAATAGTTACAGAGCCCCCGTCATTTTACGGAACATAATCAAATTTAGGTCATCTAGCCATTATGATCCATACACAAGTTATATCATCTCCCTATTTCATCATAAGTTACTTTGGACAAAATATAAGGGTCCATTAATTTTCGGATTCTTAATCTCAATATCTCTTCACAATGGCAGCGTTGTGACAAGGAGCCCCATCTTGCTGTATCCACATATTTGATATTATTTAAAGAGGCAAATTGTTTTGAAAACTTGCCTCCTTGAATTCAAGGCATAAAATCATATCTCTGTCTCCAAATCAAGGCATACTACCACAATACAGAAAAAAAATAAATAGAATAGAATTAACATAAAACAAGCTTCAGATTGCTGACGGTGAGAAAACGGACAAAAATTGTATTCGAAAAAAAGTTCAAAATGAAATTATCTTTCGAATGACATGATGAAAATGGTATGTCCGTGGAGAAAAAATTTTTGATAGTGCCGCGACGCCTGGCGTCTTTATTTATTTCCCAGATTTTTATGCGCATCTCAAGTCAACATTGACTTGTTCAAAACGCCATTCGCGGAATGAAAAAAATTCGGGCGTTTTCGAGAAAATTGGGGTTACCAAGATAAATGAATCACCCTGTACAGTGAGTAATAATGTACAACTCATTATTCGAGAGCTTTCCCAAGATGTTCGGATGCCTTCGTATATTTTTGAATAAGTAGTTCTTTTTTTAATTATATTGTAAATTATATTATAGTATTAACAATACTGAGTTTCTTAACCTCTATAGGAGATCGATCTTTTGTAAGCTTTGTTACATTAAAAGTTATAAAAAAACTTTATTGAGATAGAGGGGTTTGTCACTTACCTTCATTTTTCTAGTATGATTGATAGTTGATTAAATGAACAATAGAATAAGGTATAATATAAAAACAAAGTTAGAATACTAATCCATAAATAACATTTCTCAGAACGAAAAGTAGTTTCAGAACTTTCCTTCCCAGGCGAAAGTTTAAATGAATGAAAAATATACAAAGGTAAAGGCAGTTTTCCTTTATTGTAGTGGATGAATGAATTGAAACTACCTACTGGTTGTTTTACCAAAGTAACAAATAAAGCTTTTCTTTATTTTTACATTCAATCATTTGGGATTGAGGCAAATTTGAATACATTGCGAAAAGAAAATTTATTTTTTGAAAAAAAATGAGAATTTATCAAGGACTGAGTACTACATGGGTGAGACTGCACTGTATCTCAGGTGTTATTCAAGATAGAGACATGCGGTTTTTACGACTATAAGCGTTTTCTGAAACCTACCCGGGTCACTTACTAACTCGATCTATTGAGGTCACGTGATGGATCACGGACCCGGTTCTGAGTTTACGAACATGTTAGGTTTGGAAATGTCAGTCGTAACAATAACATAACCTAGTAATATCACATTATCTCCGATAATATGATTATATTTACAAAAATCCTAGTTAAACAGGATTGATAGTAGTGATGATGATTGAAACAGTTAAACTAGGATACTTATTCACAAAAGGGGCGTGAAAAGTCTAACCTGATTTGATTTACAATTAGATTTTGGATTGTCTCTAGCTTTGCTTGAATTTATTGCCACATTATGTTTTTTCGAACATTTGATTCTTGACAAATAAAACCACATATTTCACATTGAGCCCAATTCTTTTCGCTTTCCATAATTATTAAGAATAGTACAATAAATAATTTGGAATTGAGAAGAAAGCTTATTCCCGCGTTTTAAAAATCAAAACTAAACCGCAGTGAGCATGCTGTGACTGAACGACCTCTTGTGTAGGGTTACGGAGGATCAACCCAAGTCAGTGATCGAGTTAACAGCCCCGTACTTTCCTAACATGGGTTGGATGTTTGGGTTAGGGATCGGATGAACCCGGCTAAGTTTCGGAAAACGCTTATCAGGTCACTATTTTGTCCATGAACAGAAATATTTCAACCTCTTTTGTTTCTGAAATACAGGGCAAAAACGAAAAGTTCACTTTTTTCGAGATGCAATTACTTTTCAAGTACTCTTTGAAATAGAGAAACAATGGAAACTGATTTTGATATATTATTTCAGCTAGAAGACAGTGGCATAGTTGAAAAATTTTCTGAGCGCACTGTTTCTAAGAAGGAGCACGAACATGGAATCTTTCAGAAGGAGTACCCTATATATTTTAGCGTAAAATGTTTGCATTTATTTTTCTGAATATATTGATGAATCACACCTAATCTTTGATAAATTTTAGCTGGAAAAATAAGAAGAATTCCTATTTTTCCTATATAGTGTGCTATGAATTAGTTCAGACATGCATTTAATCAATATTTTTCTACGTTCATGTGACTCGAACCTATTTATTTCATTGTATTCAAACATAAACTCAAAATATTACTTTTTCATAAGAACATAAAAATGTTTAAAACGAGAGAAAAGAAATTTCAATATTCACATTGTAATCCAATAGTCTTCATGAAACTGAACACCAAGATTGTACTGTTTGCAGATGATACTACTTTCATGATATCTGTAAGAACATTGAATGAACTCAAGGCAGGTTGTGAATTGCTAATGCAATGCTTTTCCGATTGTTGTTTTCAAAATTCCCTCATTTTTTATACGAGTAAGACCGTCCTGATGCAATTCCAATTGAGGGATTCCGATCGTCACTTCATTATGAATCTTCTTTCCAGTGGCTTGAAGCCAGATTTTGTGAGATTTCTCGGCTTACATGTGCAAAGAAATTCGAGTTGGAAAGAATATGCTGATTATGTTAACTAGTGCATTTTTTGCTCTGAGACGAATAAAACTGATCTTACCTCCGAGTTCTCTCATAAATGCCTAATACTCACTTGTGTATTCGCACCTCAACTATAATGTTGTACTCTGGGGCGATTCCTCATTCAGTAGTGTTGTGTTTACTGCTCAGAAGAAGATAATTCGATTGATTTTCGGTTTGAATCCTGGGGACTACTGTAAACCCTTCTTTATACATCAAAAAATCTATATTTTCTTCATCCTCCATATTCAACTGTTGAAGGAATGCGAAATACTGATAGAGAACAGTGAGATACTGTACGTTCATACTGTGTGCTGCACTGTGCGCATACTAAAGTTACGCACAGCTCTGTCGGTGGAAACGGTCGCTAAATATGTTAATAGCTTGTACGCGCACAGCTGAAGTACTGCACAAAATGTTCGTGAACAATTGTGCCGCACACTATTTTGGTGGAATCGTACCTTCAGAATAACATGGATGATTCGCCACAACGCGAAAGAGTAACACATCTTCACATCCTCACAAACTTCCGCATTTATAATCCATATATATTTTATTACTGGTAGGACATAGACCTCAATGAAGTATAAACAATTTTTGGTTTATGTATTTGTGGATTGAGAAAATTAACAGTCAAAAGATCAATCGAAACAACACAAATCAAAACAATCAGTAAATCACAAAAGAAGAGGGCGACATTGCTCTTCTACCTTTCACGAACTGATTCGCATCATGGCTGCACAGGAATACACCAGACACCAGGCATGAATATAAACGTTCCTGGCCTGAACCATCCCAGAATTTCGCAAGTTAACGGTTTATTGGTTCCAAATTAATATCTGCAGTCGGACTCTGATTTGATAGCACGTTTCGGCCAGCGACTATTGATAGTGGAATATTTAATTAATGGACAATTCCGAATTAGATCAGGCACTCTACGTGGTGATTGCATGAGGTTGTAGAATTTGCATTATTATCGTTATTAGTTGATATCAGAGGGCAGTTGCGTATACAGCTTAATATGGCCCTGTCTGATTGTGTCGTTGAATAATATGTTGCAGGTTGTATGTTGTATTTCTTGTCTCGTATTTTCGAACAAATTTTTCGTTTGATATTTCCATGATCTCATGGTCTGTGAAATTTCGCTGTTGAAACCAGTGAACTAATAACACATGGAAGGAGCGTAGAGAGAGACCCACGGGTACGTTTGTGAGATATAAGAAAAACAGCTGATTGGGGGCAAAACATTGGAAATGTTCTCTTGAGTCTATACGTGAATCGATGAATTTTTTAGTTTCATTTGGGTTTTTCTATATATTTGTGTGCGTAATTATCGTTATGGTGCTGAAATTATTTTTTACCTTTGATTTTTCACTATGGTAGAGGCCTATTCTGCATATAATTGTACATAAACAAAGATGAACAACAGGCAGTGGCATTTCATTTTCACGTGAGTCTCTACTTATAAATTATAGTTCTTGAATTATTATAGTATTATCCAAAATTCTGCAGGTTTTCCAGTGATTCAAAACATAGTTCCTATGGGTCTTGGCAATGAAAAGAATAAGATCTGCTAAGAAGGAGGTTAAAGCAGAATTTACTTCTGATAAGAAGTTCGAGACAGATCTTCCATCAACTATAGGTTGTTTTCAATTGTGCAGTATTTTTATATATTCAGGTTTGAAATATTTTCAGTTCTGATAATTACTTGGAGAATGGAAATACTGATACCCCAAATTGTTCTGAAAAACCTCCGATACGAAAAAAAAAGGAATTTTTCACTATCCTATATTTATTGAGCCTCTTGAATTAATCATTTTGCAGGAGGAGGCAATATTCTGCTTTGAAAACTGCAGTAGCCAAAATGTGCAAAAAAAAATGAACTACAGAGCAACTAGGTTACGAACTTGAAAGAACTCATAATGCAAGTAAAAAATCAAACATATATTCGTGGCCTATGAAGAATTATTGACAAATGCAAATTAATGCATGTGTTAATAATTTTGTCTGGTAGTAACCTTTTCAGAATTTTATTTCATTTTGGCTCAGCTCACATAGGTGCCTCCTCTTTCTAGAAACCAATTTGAAGGTATAGATGATTATATTCACTTTCTTTTCTACATCGGGGGTAAGTTGTAATTAGTAAAGTATTCTTCAAATCTTCAATCTTGTAATCGAAATAAATTTCATGTTTCCAGATTTTGAATTGTCTTAATTGTTCATACAACTCAAATTTTCATCAAATAATGAACATTCTGAGCAGTTGAGAACATTTGCTTTTGCTCTCAACTTTTATTTCATATTTTTGATCAGAATCCTCTGAATAACCACCTTCTTCAATTAGTGTACGTTATTTAAGAAGTACATCTCAATATAAGAATACATCACAAAAATAAAATCACCATCGAAACAAAACATACTATTCGACGAATGTTTACCAAATTAATAAATATCGAAGAACAATAATTTTAAGCTTTGTGATTTAATTCTTACTTATTCGGATTTGTAATTCAATTTGAATTATTCCTTCAGAACATTCATAGATATTCAGATTCTCTGTTCATCAACTTGAAAATACAATTATCTTAAAAATTTTATATTTTTTTCTTATCAACCTCCTGTTTGTCCATGTGGTAATAGTTGTATCAAATAATTTGATACCATCTTTGGCTCAAAATTCGAAAAAAATTTGAAGTCTTCATGATGTACAAAGCTAAAGAATTAATAAACCATTGATACGGAATAAACGCATTGTTGTGAACGAATATATTTATACAGAATTTATTGTTTCAAAACGACAATTATTATAGGAACGTTCAATTTGTTGATAATTTCTTTAAATATCTCATTGATTCAATTCCTAAAGACCAAATAAAATGTTTAAAATTTCTTTTTCATTCGGAAACAAATTCATTCAACTTAAATTAATACGTTTCTGTTATCAAAATCTTTGCTAACCAACAGAATATTACAAGGAATTATAAGTTAGAGTCTCACTATGAAAATCAGATGAGTGGGTACGTCAAAATTATTGTATAAATATTTCAAATTCAAGAAAAAACCCAAAATCTCCTCGAGTTCAGTTCAAACTCGGCGTTTCTTGCCTCGAATCAGCTGATTTTCATCTTCGTACCCAGCATTATGCCGCATCTGACGGTTAGACTCCTTCCATGTGTTATTAGTTCACTGGTTGAAACAAAACCGTAAAATATCAAAGAGACCCTACTGCATGATTTCAGGAAAAACTCTCTCCGATATACAGTGGAATAAGGGAAAAAGGCATTGGTATTAATTGTAATTATTGGAATAATTTCTGGTAGACATATCCATCAAGGTGGGGTCAGATTTCTTATGTACTGGCTAAATTATGAATCAGATCCTCGTATTCTTTTTGAAGAGTCTCATCACAGGCAACTAGTACCTTGCAAAAAAACGACGATGTCACCATCTTGTATGCATATTTCTATTGGAAGCAGTGGTGTTTTATAATATTTGTATAGAAAATTGTTTCGCAAATTCCTCCATGTGACTTTCTCTGGGATTGCCCGAGCGGTAGGCGTCAGTTTGATTGAGGGCTTCAAGTCCCAGTAATTATGAAGCTCGGAACAGTTCGGGTTAGTGTTGTGCAACTTGGATATTTTTGAGTATTCGATACTGAAGAAGTATGCATTGGATAGTTGGTATCCAAATTGAAACTCACAAAAGCCTCACTGAAAAGATAGGTTTCAGAAACCAATGTATTGAAATAATCTCGTAATTCAATAACGAGAAATTTGAATTTATTCGAAAAATGTGAATATGACCTCCAAAGGCAAATGAAGAACCAAAAACAATTAATTTGTTTCATTAGAAGATATAGAATGAAACAAAACCGAACCTAGTATTCCCATCCCTAATGACTAGATTCGAAAAAAAAAACAGATTTTGCGCTTCTCCTCCCGTAATTCTATACTTACTTCTCGAACTTACTCTCATGTTTAAACCTTCATAAATAATTAGGGATCTTAATCAATATCAAAAAATGCTGGTGCTGGGGTCTTTGCGCGCGAGGCCCCACCAAAAGATAGGCCAGTTCTCCACCCAGTAAGAGGGCATTGTTGTTATGAAATCTGGTATTTATACAAAAACACTGAAATAAGTTCTCATCTTACAGATTCAAAATAGCACACCAAATTCGAAGAGTCAGACATCGTTATGGGAAAATAATAGAACAGAAATAAAAAGTGATTTCTCGGAACTCTTGTTAACAATTTGGAATCAAATCATAACAGAGCTGTCACTAACAAGGTTGTATCAGAATAACAGTAATGAGCTGACCGAACCAACGAACTCCGACGATTCCACATGGGAGACCGTTCTCGCAAAATTGATTTATACTCCGTGTATCAGTTGTACTAGAAGTTTTTCATGAATTTAGCACATTTTTGGGCCACGTTCCTATGATTTTTCCTGTTGATTCAAATTTTGCTCATTCGGATTAATACAACGATACAATGCCGAGTATCATAGAAGATGTCCGATCAGGAGTGCCATAAGAAGTGAAAATAATAGAATAATAAGCCAGTGGCGGTTTCAGGTGGTGGCGAACGGGGCAATCGCCCAGAGTCTCGCTCTTGGTGGGGACTCGCGCGTAAAGACCCGAGCAACTTTTAATTTTAATTTAGATCCCTAGTTATTTATAATAGTTCAAAGATAAGGGGAGTTCTAAAAAATTCGTCAACTTATACATTCATTCAAAACAAAATTGAAAAATACTTGATGTAGTTTTTAAATATTGAACCTTGTCGAAATATGTCCAAATATGTAATTGAGGCACCAGATGTCTGACCCACCAGATCATAAGCAGTAGGAAGAATAGAATGTAAAATTCACAACACAATTAGGGTAGATATTATCTTATAATTTAGGTACTATGTTTACTTATCCCAGATGTTGGTACTTTCATGAAATATTCCCGTTCTTTGGTGGTCCCTTTAAAATATTCGATCAATTATCGTCTTATGCAAGAATTCATTCCATTGTAGAGAATTACAGAAGGAGCTCGAAATCTGTTTTGGTTTTTTCGAATCTAGTGTTTACGGAAGAGAATAATAAAACCCTTGGTAAAACCACAAGCTCTCTTTGAGCGTTTCTGCTATCCGAACGTAATGAAGTAAGCAACTGAGAACGCCAATACATAAGTGCACCACGAGAATGCAAATAGTATATTCTAAAACAAGTTGCAGAATGAGCTCCTATTCCAACACGAATGCGGAGTTCGAAAAAGAGCGACCAAGGAGCGATAGCATGATTCTTGGAATTGCCTTCTGCAACGAGTATTAGACGGTATTTTCTCTATTTCAGTCAATTTTTTTGAAATACTCTCAAAATTCAAATGAAAATTCAGAGTAGTGACTTTTGTTTTGTATCTAGGCAGTTGGTGTGACATACGAAATTTGACAGATCACGGAATTTGAATTGATTTGATTCGAAACTTGATTCGATCGGAGGTCAGTACTGACAACCATAAAACGAAAAATATAACTGAAAACAATGCTGTAATGAGTTTTATTACAGCACTACTTCAAGTACTGTAATGAGCTCATTACGATACTGAAATAGAGAAAAGCTATTATTAGTATTAGAGTTTTTTGTTTGAAACATTCTTCGATAAACCATCTAGTTTCCAAGAAAACGTAATTCTTTCGACATTTTCACGAATGTTTCATATTTCCATCCATTCACTTTCAGTAGGTTCATCACTTTTTCTGCTGGTTTTTTTCGGATTTCGGATAACTGATCCTTCCTTTTCTTGGTTTTCACTAGGATATCTGACTGCCAATTAGTTGAAAATCCAACAACATTTCGGCGAGAGCCCAAGTGCTCGATTTTCTTTTCCACAGCGGATTATCAAACCTAAAGGTCAGGACTCTTCGCTATAGAAAGAACCAAATGTAGGACAAATTACTCCTATACATCTTCATTAATGAATTGGAAACTTCAAAAATTCAGCCAGTAGTATAAAGGTTCTTCAAAGGTGATTTGGACCACAAAAAAAGTTTCGCAATTTGTTGTTTTTGTTTGGTTTGTTTTTAGCCTACAGGAACTGATTTAGCACCTGACTGGACATATGTTCATCTGAATTGAATGATATAGCGAAAACGGCTATTCTAAAATGATGTTTTTCATAAAAAAAAAAGTGTAAAAAGTGGATGACACAACGTGAGAAGTCGGGAGTTGAATTAATATGTTTCATTCACTTTCGAGAACAGCGTCCAATGAGCAAAAGTGGTACTTAAATAATTTAACTTCTTGCAAATGGAATATATACCCCAAACCCCAATTTCTGCGGAAAAAATAATATCAAAAAGCCAGCTATACTAAAACAATGTTTTCAAGAGAACCAACTTTCTTGAAATAGCTTCTGGCAGGTCGATCGCACAACTCGAGAAGTCTCGCCTTCGAATCAGGCCTACCGCTCGCTGTTTTAGCGCCCGTGTGCAATTGCTGTTATGCCACCCTAAAAATACTAACGAGTTTTGTCAAAAAAGTGCTACCTAATGGTTCCTCATTATGGTGGAAAAAAAAATAAAGAGAAACGTGTTAAAGATGGAACATTCATTTGGGTACGCTCTCATTTTTAATAAATTGTAAAATTATATACATAGTTGAATATTTATTTACGAAAACTTCACTCTTCTTGTCTTCACAATAATTGCGAAATCTTTTATTTACTTTCTGGTACCCAAGCTTTCCAAAATTTGACGCTCGATTGAAATTATAGCTAAATTACATGGCATTAGAGCTATACACAATTTTTCAAACTCATTTTTGATATGGGTTGGAAATTTCAGATCAATTTGATGAAGTATAAATTGAATTTTCTTGCTGTTCTGTCTTTTTTTATTATTTACCAGGTTGGAGTTTGTATTTGAAAATCCTTCCTCCGAAGAGCCGTTCCGAGGTTTTTTAATCGTACAGTTAAAGCTTTGTGAAACCCGTCCTTAGTCTGTGATATAGCATTGTTGATCCTAAATAATTCTTTATAATTTTCAAATTCAGTGCTATTGCTGTATTCGGGAATGTTGGAACTGAATCATTGCCAAAAAGATATTGCAACAAGGCTTATGGAGACTGACCTTATGCAAAATGTGATTTCAATGCAATAATTTCATTGGGTACACAAAACAAAACTGTCAATGTCTGATTCACTAGTTGTATCATCTTTAAGATTAAGATGCTAATCTTCACTTCATTAAATCATCATTCGAGTAGTTGAATAGGTTGACGCTAAAAAAACCAAAGACGTCGTTGAATTTTTTTAACTCCTCGAACCTCTTCTTTAATGAAGTCATTGTTTGATCTAGGACCCTAAAATAAAATTCCACTCGGTATTTGGGTCTTGGGTCTACTAAAACTTCATCACTGTGTTCATATTGAAATTGTGTTGGTTTTCTTCTCAGTTGGATTGTATTAATAGGTGGAAAATCTGTTTCGGCGTTCAGGTCGTGAGCTACTTTGGAATGTTCAGCAGTTCGATATTGTATGAACTCGTCAACAACCTCAGTCAACAGGTTTATGCAGAGTTGGGAATTCATGGTGGGGCTCTGCATGATTTTACTCAGGGCATTAATTCCATTTGAAAATGCTGCTCTTTCCCACATCGTTTTTGTGCAAAACGGAATACTGTCGTCTGCTTCTCGAAAATTTTTATTTGGCGCCCCCTAAGAAAAAATTTCACGGGCACCTATGCATTCCCACTTACGCGTAAACTTGGATGCGGGCAAGAAATGCAGTGCGCCCAGGAAGCCGAAAACGGGTGCCGGTAGCCGTTGGGCCACACAGGGGAAAATTTCGTCAACATCGCTCGATACTGTCCGCCTGTCCCCCTGATCTTTTCGAAAATACGCCTCGTGAATGGGCTGCATAAAGCGAACTTTCATTGGAGATCAATGAAAAGTGTGCGTATATCCTCTTACAAACACAATGTTTGATGGTGTTGATTATTATGCTGTAAGCCGGTTTGGTGTTATGATAATGACTATCACATCATGAGTTACTCGATTTGCCGCCCCCCTGGACGTGCCGCCCGTGTGGGGCGCACACCTCGCACACCTACTTAGGTTCGAATGAAATTGTTTCATAAAGTCGTACTCATATAATTTTTCGTTGTCCCCCCTTAGGTTACTGTTTAGGAATTTTTTCCGAATTGTTTGAGGCTTTCGCGGCCATCGTTCAATGTCACTTGGTTTCTCGAGAATTTTTGCCATAAAAAGTGACTTCTTTTAAATATTTTTAATGTTCTGTTATAGTTTGTGTACCGATCTGAACTCTTTACTGATTGTAGCAAAACCATTCCGCGGAAGTATGAGAGGAAAGAAGGAGTACATGGTCAAGTTTGCTTTTGGACCACAGAACAACTCGAAGCAGCTTTCGATAAGACAGAACATTACGAAGGCGTTATGCCACTGAAATATGAAAATATGAATGAAAATACGAAGTCTCGATCCGACTGGATTCAGTGTATCACAACTGGCCTCATGAAACCTGTACACTTTATCGGAACTAGTGCTCAAGATGTGGAAAACTTAAAGCACTATCTGAGGGATTTCCTCTTCGTTGTGTTGTTTTATTTCGAAAAGAGTACAGTAGGCGCTCGATAATCCGGCATCCGATTTTTTTCCTTCATGCCGGATTATCGAAAATGCCGGATTACCGAATTTGTATAGAAAAAGAAAGCTAACTTCATATGATTTTCCCGACTATCCAACTTTCGCTAAATTTGAACGCTATTTTATCAAGGAACGTTGTGAAACAAGAGAAAACAAATACTGACATCACTTTCGAGGTTAGGTCCGGACTGCCGAGTGCGAGAAAGCGGTAGTCCGGCGATCAGCTGTATAAAATGCCGGATTATAGAGCGGGGGTCCTGGGTCCCAAAGTGCCGGACTACCGAGCGTGCCGGATTGGCGAATGCCGGATTATCGAGCGCCTACATTTCTTTTTCTGTTGAAACCTATTACGTTTTTAATATTTTATAACAACAATGAAAAATTCGTAACCTATTTGTGGATACCTACCTGATATTTTATTATATAAAGAATTTATATTTTCGTTTAATAAATGCTTTCGAAATTTCATTAAGTGGGCCGATTTGAGTTTTATTACGATTATAACAGACATAACGATAAGAGATTTCATTGAATGTAGCTTTGTAATTGAATCACACAATATGAGGGGCATCTATCCTGGACTGAAGGCATCTATCCTTCTCAGTATTTTCATAGTGGGGCAACTATACATACCTGTAGGCATCTATCCCCAGAAATATTGTTCCACAAAAATAAAAAATCTGTGAAATCTGCTATTACTAGGTCAGAAAAATCCCACAGTACTTCAACTCAAAAAGCAAGGCTAGCTACTTTCATGAAAATTATTCAGATAAAATCGATATTTTCGAAAATATGAGGCAATTTCAAAAAGTGGGGCATCTATCCGGGTTTTACCCTATAGCAGGTATTTTGCACCACGCGCGATGTCAGCAATCCAAACGAATCGTTCGAAAACATTTTTTTGGATCTCCATTTACCCTTTCGAAGGCACACTAATGAACGCAACACTCGTCAAAAGACATGTTTGGTGCCCGGGCTCCAATAGGAAATGATATATTTAAAAACCAACCCCACTAAAATACTATGTTTCTGGCTAGCTTTCATACTGTTTACATCAATAATTGGATTCAGACTCTCGAACTTTTTCGGTTTTGTCAAGGCCTGTCATACATTTTTGTAGGCAATGATTAGAATAGACGAATCGAAGAACACTCAAATTTTCAATCTTGTGGACGGCGGATCTTTGATCAGAAGCTAAGACTGCCTTGGTCAATGGGAACCTGTCATTTCTGCAGCCTTGCACTCTGTTACGCTGAATTAAAAACAGTAAAATTAATCTGATACTGTTGCTGCTCTCTATATAGTGACTGGTCACCACGAATCTGCTGTAATGGAAATTGAAATGGAACAGTCCGATCGATTCTGCAAAACGTAGATTACATAGACTCATGTAACTGTAAGATACTCAGGTAATGTCCAATCAATGAATTTTTCGAATGGCGAGACGGCAATTCCAAATACCCGAGCATTTTGTACAATTCGAACGCCGATTATAATCGGAATAGTGGTCGTGCATGACACCGAGCCCCTACCAGGGATAAAACTACCCCAACTTTTAATTCCCGTGTTGCCACAAATGACACGTAAACTGTTCCTGTGGTCGTCGGTTCAACGAGATACTACCGCATAACGCGAGCAATCGGGCATTAGCGCTTTCACAGGCAATATTTGTCACGTTTATAGGCCGGCCTCCTTAAATACCAGATATTTTTAATCGACACTGTAGGCGGTTGATTTGATCTGGGGTAATGAGGGCGATAAAAGAATGATGAATTAATTTCTGATGAAGTTCACAGTCATGTGGGGAAGGCAGTGACAGATTAACTAGGGGACTAGGAGTCTCCGGGCTCCCACTCTGCAGAATACTTAAGGTGGGTTTAACAAAACTATGATTGCTAGATCAAAACACCATACGTGGAATCAAACCAATCGAATCAATTGTTCTGAAATTTCAACGAAGCTCAGTGACTCCATTCAATGTGATATGTTTCATCGAGTAATTATTGGTTTGTGAAGCTGTATCTTTCGCTATATTATCTTCAGATATTACTCTGAATTGAGTGCTCTTCGTCTTGTCGAAGTCCCCCAGGGCCGTTCGTACCGCTTTGGCCTAGTTGCTACCATGGTGGAAGAATACAAGGTGTTTTCAAACAAATTTTATTTTCCTTCATGTTGGCGCATGACGTCACTCAAGACAAATTATTTGAAATAATTGTTCCTTAACAATTATTATCGTTCATACCTCATTACCGGAGTTTTTTTTTAATATTCTTGTTTTCAAGGTGATAATTAGGCTCACCTGTATCTGTTGGATATTTAAAGGAATGATTATTGAGAATTCAGAAAACTAGCTGATGCAATAAAGTATAATCCTCTGTTCTTCACTTTGAATTTTTGCTTTTCGAATGAAATATTTCGGACAGAAACTCATACTGGGACGAATATATGTTAGAAATATACTTTTATTCCTATATAAAAAACATGGAAACATATAGGCTGTTGAAAATCCATAAAAAAATATATCTATGGAATGCGAATGAAATGATTTTCAGAATATACGTTTTTATTATTACCTCAAATCTTCTACGAACACAAAATTTCACTCACATGTTTCATTTTGCTTGTCATGACCAAATTTTACCATAGCATAGCATAATTAAATCAGAAATTTCGAAGTCTCATCTCTCAATAGTAATTTTAATGCCACTTTATGAACATTTGGGCATTTTGGGAAAATAGAAGTATTCTTCGTGAAATCAGATGATCATTTTTCGAGTAATTTATGATTTAAACAAATTTATATTAGCGAAGTTAGAGAAGAAAGTTACTTTGACTGAATAGAACTCGTTTCAAAAGATTCACAGAATAAAATTTCTTTTACATTTTCTCCGAGGTTTACGTGGTAGACCTAATGGCCTCAAAAACTTCAGTGTTGTGTTTCCAGGATTGGCATAGCCCATTATGAAAATTTAAAATAGCTCTATATTTTTATTTAGGCTAAATCGGAAAAAATGTTATATGAAAAAAAAATTTCATCAAATTATTGTCTGGGAGGTCTCTGCATTTTCCTGAAAACTTAATTTGGGTTTTCTCTCTCAAACTCTGAAACAAGAAACAATTAGATAAAATTATTTATTAATATAAGAAAGGCCGCTACGTAAAAATTTGGGCACTAATATGTCAGGGGCCAAAACTTCACGAGAAGAAATTGTTGCCTAACAATGAACAAAAAAAAAGAAAACACTTTGAACGCTCAAGCGTAACGTTTCGGAGTCTAAACCAGACTCCTTCGTCAGACAATTACTAGTTTTCATTCAACTTACAATCGTGACAATTTTTTGATTTTCGTTTCTTATTTCAGAGACTGGGAAAGGAAACCCAAATTAGATTTTCAGAAAAAAAGTATTTTTTTTACCTCTAAAATCTATGGCTTCAATATATGTACAAGTATGTATGTAGTATATAGTTATTCATTGGGCTCTGATGCAAAAACACCTCGTACTTCGTACGACAAAGCTAGCTTTGGTTGTTTCTGCCGATAAATATTTTTGATTTATCGGGTTGGGAAGTGCTCATGTGAAAAAATATGATCAACTCATTTCAATTCAATATTTTCATATTAGGATTATTACTAGTACTACCATATGTTAACTTACTCCTTAGTTACCAGTCAGTCCTCTCGAATATCGTGCCTCTCATATTGGCTTATACATATACAACAATTTTTAAAACAAATTTGAATTTCGCAATTCATATTCAATACAAACAGTTTCCTTCATTCCCAATAATGAGGTCCCCCAGATTGAAGTAGCGTAAACAAGTCAAGTTTGTCTATCATAGGAGAACGTTTGTCCATCATTGTTCTTCATTTGTTGGAGCACCGTTCAACAGAACTGAGACAAATGATGATTTTTTCTCAGTTTGTAAGCATAATCCTTAAAGTCCATAATATTTGGAAGAGTGAAATTGGCGCTCCATGAGGGCATTTTGAAACGCCTTTCAGAATCAATTTCCAGGCGATAATTGAATAATGAGCATTTTCTCCACTTTGATATGTGAATTAAACTAAACTCGTGCTCGTACTGAAAGCATTCGTCGAATCGAAATAATGTGTTTGGGATTTTTTCCGCTTTATCCCTGCGATAAAGCATCGGCGATAAGTTGAGAGGTGTGTATGATAGAGAGATCGAAATCAGATATCCATTAGCTGGACAACAGCCCCGGCGTACATTTCAGGTGGAAAAATGGAAGAACGCTGTTTCTACTCCCTTGTGACAAGCTGGTCAGCGTTTGTCATGATTAGGACTTATTGAATATTGAACTATTCGGACCTACTTGCCGATGCTGTGAAAATCTCGCTTTCCCTTTTCGCTTATTGATTTTATGCCCAATTTCACTGCCGTGAAATACAACCGATGGAATTTTTACTAATATCAAATATGTTTTGTGAAATTGTTTGTTTGTTCATCTTCACAGAACATCGGAAACAGATGACTGATTTCATTCGGAGTTTCAACATTGTACATTCGAGGACATAGGAATGTCATAACTATTAAAAAGTAGGGGAGAGCGAACGGTGATTTCTAGATTTACTCAGGGGTGACAGATTAATACATCAAATATGAACGCCAAAAGAGGACTCCCATCTAGAATAAAGAATCAGATCGGTAAAAAAAATGATCATCGGACATTCTCTAGTGTAAATCACCAAATCAGATGAGGTGGTGAAATATATACAGTTTATATCAAATTGCTTGATTTTAGCAGTGTCGGGTACTTCCACTAGACTAGACAGGTATAAACGTTGAGAAGAGTTCTGAGATCGATTTTCGCGATAGTATCACTGATTAAAGCCGTTTCACGATATCGTCTTTCGTTTCGGAGATTTTTCTGAATTCGATGATGTGCCAAAACGTTTTCATTTCCGAAAATATTTGAAAAAAAATTTCAACAAGCACTTATTTACTGGAAATAAGATATTCTTTAAAATTTTGATATAAGATGAAAAAAATTGCGTTAGTACTCAGAATTGGAAAAGTGTTATTTTCCACGAGTAAAAAAATTGAATATGGTCTCTTATTTCCTAGAAAGATATAAACGTTTCCAGATATTTTCGTAAATGACAAAGTTTTGGCAAATCTTCGAAATCGATAATATATCAAAATCTAAAAAAAATTAAGATATCGTAAAACGGTTTTCACTGATGGTGTTCTCACATAAATCGAGCCAAGGACACCTTTAGAAATTTTTACCTATCCAGTCTACATGTATGTACCTGAAACAGTCAAAATCAAGAAATTTGGGATACCCTGTACATTGTTTCGTGACTTTTGTTCGAAATTTGTGAACTTTTGTCGTAACTGTGGCATAATTGAATGTTATACAAATAAATATGTCAGACGAATTTTTTTCCCAATTGCACCATCTTACCTTTGGCATTGTGATTTGTTGAATATTCTCATTTTTTTTTCATTGAACCATTTTTTTTTCGATGACATTCTTTTACTCATTACGTCATAGTTTGAAAAATTAATGGTATTTTCCATCAATCGTATGAGTATTTTGCTCGGTATTTTAAAATAAAATTTCAAAACCTCAGTCTTTTCCCGAATTACATTATGGTATCTTAATCTGAAGCTCTCAAGTATGTAACTGTTACATAAAAAATAAAATAAACATTTTTTCTTTTCGTCATCTAAGCTTTGCCACCCAATAGGTCTCTATAACGCTCGAGTAAACTCAATACTACTATAACGATGAAATGATGAAAAATATCCATTTGACATGAACAATTTGCGAATATACGAGTTCATTCCAGAGAACCTTTGAGGATTAAATCTCTGTACAAACTACTTCACATCAGTATTGACGCCCACCCCCGTTTAAAGGCTTCGAGTTTCCGCATTCTAAGACCAATATTTCCGAGCTTATTTCAAAATCAAATTGAGGCGTATTTACTGGGGTGTATATACAGAGTATTTCATGAAAGGGTAATCCTATCTCTAGGCTTGATAGCAAACTTAATTATATATACGTTGTTTTATGTAGGTATGACACTCTTGGAGGAAGCTAGTTACACGATTTGAACCTAGTAGTATCGATCAGAACTTTTTCCATACTAGATTAATTAAGCAATATTCCGAATGAACTTAAACATTATTTCATTTTACACCAAAAAGATACTCTTGATGGATGGTGTCGTAATTGGTTGCCAACCATTTTCCGGATCGATCAATTGATAAAGGTGAAGAAGCTCTGATTCATTGGACTCATCGTCGAGCGATTTCAATGCATTGGACTACACAGTTCGTTCGTATCTTTGAGAAAAGGTTATGCTACAGATGTTAATTCACCCCAAGAATTTGAAGTCTGAATTCAACTTCACTCTAATGAACTCATATCTGAGTCCAGACCACCAATATAAATGCATCATAAGTTCGAAGTATCGCGTTTCATCAAGTGTGAAGAGTAAAATTGAATGATTTTTTGATTCACTTGAAATTTTGGTTGAATTATGTAATATCAAAATAGTATATTCTCAAACAAGTTGCAGAATGAGCTCTATTCCAACACGATTGCGAAATTCGAAAACGAGCAAGTTTTCGAAATCATGAGTGTTGGAATTGCTTCCTGCAACGAGTATTAGACGATATTTTCTCCATTTCAGTCAAGTTTTGTGCAAATTTCCGGAATTCAAATGAAAATTCAGATTAGTGACCTTTGTATTGTATCTTGGCAGTTGGTTTCACTAACGAAATTTGACAGATTGCGGAATTGAATTGATTTGATCCGAAAATTGAGTGGATCGGAGGTCAGTACTGACAACCACAAAACGACAAATTTAACTGAAAACAATGCTGTTATGAGTTTAATTAAATGACTACTTTTAGTACTGTAATGAACTTATTACGATACTGAAATAGAGAAATTCATTTTCAATGACACTTTGCATGACTGCATCAAGAAGCCAAGACCACAAAGCAAGCATTGCTTAGGTGCGTCTTTGCTCTTGATGAGTTAATAATGTTTAGTGTTGTAGTATTATTGCGATGTACAGGATAAAATCTGAATAAATTATGAAATAATGAAAATTCTAATTCGTATGAACAATGTAACTAGTGCCCTTTATGAGAGTCAGAGATAAAAACGAATTTATTGGATGTATCAGCTTCCAAAAAAATTCGTTCACAGTATTGCTTGTAGTTTCGGCCAATTCTTGGAAAGTGGTTTTTTTCTTTCACGCTTTTTATCTTGAATACAGACCGAATGGAATAAACCACAATTAATTTTCAGTTTTGTATCAATCCTAGAGACGGGCTCGTCTTTCTTTGAAATACCTTGTATTCTGTGGTGAATTTGTAATGAATACATTATTACGGAGGTTTTGTTTTTCATCTGATGATTTCATCCTTTTCCTTTTCATCTAATGCAGTATCTCTCAAAAAATATTGAACAGCTGGGCCATGAAAAAACTTAAACTTCGAAAAATTAAATCGGAAGCTCTATCAATTTTTCATTTCCGTTTAAGGGAGAATTGATGCAGCATTAAATTTTACTGGAAGTGGCTGAATCTCAGTGTGAGTATCTCAAATATTTTCGAAGCATCATTACTGTGAAATATGATATTTAAACATATTTCTTATGCTATTACTGCAATTATCCAAGAAGCGCCCCCTAGTACACGGAAAATCTTATTGAGAATATGTTCCGACGACGAAATACCAATTACAGGGACAAACAGAATGGGCAACATCGGGTGTCATCTTTTGGTTACGTACGAAATTAAATAAAATGAAAAACATCTTCAGTCCCGAATCACACACAGGGCCAATAAGGGCGAGAATGTCGCTTCCGAATGGGGGTACGTGGACTTTAGGGGTATCGCCCTTTCATGGAAATAACTGTCATCTATTTTCTAGATAAAATCGTAATTGAATCGGTCTGACGGCAGATTTGCACATGACTACTGCACAGAAATTGGGTACACTATTATTTCGGCCGCGCCACGAAAGGGGATGATGCTCTCGCTCAGACGGAGAAAAATGCCCTTTGGAATTATTGCAATGTTAAGCGGGGTGCCGTCGGTACAAGAAATATTTTTTGTTTGTGGGGAAAAATACGAGATGAAACTCGTCATTTGTTTGGTGTCACGAATCGAGGTTTAAATTGTAGCCTTTATGTTCATATTCTAAAGAACATGAGAAGAACAGTGAAGTTATTAAAAAAAAATTAACTCATGACCTACAACTTCGAATATGGTTCAAGGTGTCTTTGATTATTCGAAAATATGTTCAATTTATCTAGATACACATTTTTCGTAGAGTACTATTCGTATTCTTCATTTAGAATGAGAAAAGTATATTTTTTTGTTTTGAAATGTAAGAAAAAATAATGAGAAAAAATTTATTGAAATAAGCCTTTATCAGGAAACGTTACAAAAAGAATCAGAATGGTGAGTGAAATATATTATAGATTGAAATCATGATCAAAAATTAAAATCTTTATTTCGTTTATCAGCTATTGAAATTTCATGTCAAAAAAAATATCATTTCTTTTCTAAGCGTTGAACAATATTGAATAAATTCTGGGAAATATATTTTGAACTCTTACTATGATCATTTTGTGAAATTCCCATCAGATCTAATATTTTTTTTCTGAGGGGGAGTTGGAGCACCTTTTTTTTTAAATTCATATCTGAGTTATCTTCCAACGACTTCCTTGGAAAAATTCATTTATGCTGATGGAAATGCTTTGCCTTTTCATCATTCTGATTCTCAAGGTACCGTTTCTGATCTGATGATAATAAAACCACGGTTTCATATTTTCTTTCGAACAATCATCAAAAATATAGAAAATTGAGTGTCAGTTTTGGTTCTTCTTCAAAGTATTTTGAAGTCAAACTTGATTCCCTCCCACATTTCAAGCATATTCTAGAAACAAGATGGTATTTCATGGGGTACTGAGGCAACAACACTTCGTACCCCAGAGCAGGCCTTGGTTGTTTCTACTGCTTAATATTTTTGCCCTGTCGGGTTGTCGGTGTTCATGTGAAGAAATATGACCAACTGATTTAAAATTTCATGTCAATATTATTAATAGTACTATCTGATCTTTACTTTCACCCTAATAATCAGTCCTCTCTAATACTCGCAGAGATACAACAATAAAAAAAAATTGCATTTCACACTTCATTTTACATATTCTCTTATATTCCAGATAATGAGATCCCCCAGATTGAAGTAGCGTAAACCAGTCAAATTTGTCTGTCTATCATAGCTGAAGTTTTGTTCTTCATTTGTTCGAGCACCGCTTAACAGAATTTGAAGAAAAAGATTATTTTTTCTCATTTTGTATGCAACTTTGGTAATATTCCTCTTTTGCGTACTCAAAAATTTTATTACATCATATTCATAAAAAGCTATTACAAAAACGGGAATCACCCGGAACGGATAATATCACAAATGAAATGATCGAATACGGAGGAAGAAAAATACGTCAAGAAACAACAGAACTCTTCCAAAGTATCATCAGAACCGCTGAAGTGCCTCGTGAATGGAAAACCAGTTTATCTGTACCAATATACAAAAAGGGCAAAAGGAAAGACCCTGATAATTATAAAAATATAACTCTGTTGAACTCCACACACAAACTGTTCAATAAATAGTTTCAGGCTTTCACAACCGGATATATTGACATTAAGAAAGCCTTGCAGGCTTATTGGCCGTGGTCGATTAGGAATTATTTCACTTAACATTTCGCCCACAAGTACCAAAGGAATTTCCTTCTTTCTGTTCATGTTGTTCTTATATTTATATATCTCAATGGCTTTCATCGAGACTCATTGTTACACTTGTTTCTCTAACTACTAAAATGGAAATGAAAATGAAAAGATTTTATAATAACATAAACAGAAAAGCCGCAAGCCGCCTGAAGAACACGAGAAATAAGTCGCCGAGCCCTCCAAAAAACAATCATGTGGCGATGTTCAAAGAACTTATCAAAATAGGGTAACACAGGGTGTGATTAAGTGATATGTGGAATCGAATATTTTTTTATTTTTCGTGAAAAATAACTGTCCCTTCATTGTTTAGGTTTTGTTCGTTATATCATCAGAAAAATATGGCGAATTTTCAAGTTCAATAGTTATTGGCGCTTCATTCAAAGCTTTCCTTTGGCTGGGGGCCCACTTATTGCCGGGCCTCTCCGCGTTGCGGGCTCTGTGGGGCCCTCTGCTACGCCACTGCGTCTGAGGTTGTGTACAAAATTTTTGTTAGCCGATTAATATAATTTATACAATCCCATTGTTTCTTGAACAATCTATTATTTCAATGAAATCATTTTATTCATGTTACTCCCAATGAAGATATTCAGATTACCTGGAGCTGATTTATCATAAAAAAATTTTAATATTACTCGTGAGATGTTGAGTAGCTAGTTGGTTGGTTTAAAAAAGTTATAGTTCACTGGACCATATATTTTATTATGCCTCCTGACCACAGCCTTCACATCTCATTTCCTAGTTCCAGAGATGTAATGAAATCCAATATCTGGAAGGCTTCAGAGAGGCTACTCCCACACCCCTACAAGTTTTTTGACCAAGCATTGTTTCTTTCTGCTAACAATGCCCACCTCAACTGCTTTCTGAGGCGACAATGCCCTGTAAGCTAGAAGTCGGTGAGGAGGTTCATTTGGTTGTAACTAAGATCCCGATACCATTTTGACTTGAAGTTTCAATGTTCCGAAGAAACTAGCGGAGTGGTTCATCCTTGGGACATACTTCCCGAGCGGTTTCTGAACCACAGAAAGATTCTAGGATAGTTATCGGCTTCCGTGCACCTTCTCTGGGAAGTCGATTGGCCTCTTCGTTTCATTTGATTCTCGAATAACGGGGAAATCAAATTACAGAGACCATGCATCGAATTAGTCCCAGGGAGAAAATGCTGAAAATCAATGAAAATTAGCTTTATAAGAAAAGTTTTAGATAAGAAAAAGAAAAAGGTATAGCAATAAATCACATATCATGTAGATGAAAAGAAATTTATTCATAAAATTTACAATAGGTTTTCAAAGTGGCCACCTCGAGCCTCAATACATATTCTACACCTATCAAGTGGCCCCCACGATCACCTGACCTTAATCCCATCGATTTTTTCGTTTGGGGTTATTTCAAAGAAATCGTTTACGCCCGAGAATGTTCTAATGAAGACGAACTGCGACTGAAGATAAGATAAGCCGAACGTGTCCTAAGATAAAACAGGGCAGGTTTTATGCGACTGAAAGAACATTTTTTGCGAAGGTGTAAAAGGTGTATTGAGGCTCGAGGTGGCCACTTTGAAAACCTATTGTAAATTTTATGAATAAATTTCTTTTTATCTACATGATGTTGATTTATTGCCATACCTTTTCTTTTTGTTATCTAAAACTTTTCTTATAAACCAATTTTCATTGATTTTCAGCATTTTCTATCATAGCTTGATCAGGAAAATCTGATTTTTTTCACCTCACTGACTTTGAAGGCTAATTCTAGCAAAAGTTGACTGTTGAGTACCATTTTTTATTAATGATTCTGAAAGCTGAGTGTTGAGCGCAGTTTTTAAGCCTACTAAGAAACCATAAAGTAACCTGTTTACATCTTTAATTTAAATTTGAAAATTCAGATCATGATCCAAAATACGTAACTTTCTCATTTGAGACCAACATTTTCATAATTTTTATCAGAGTTACGATGCTGGTTATTTTATGTATAAAAGTACAATTCCTGGTGATCTGATCTATCTACAACGAAAAAATATCAGAAAAGTCTTGTACTTAAAAAAAAAAAAAAAATTTTGAAGATGTTCAAGTTGAAAATTCTCAAATTTCATGAAAAAACTTATAACTCGGAAACCGTGAAAAATCGGATAATATACATGGGGTGATTCGAATACCCCATGACATGAGGGATCTGTTTTTTTTTTTTGACGTCAATCGTCCGGCCACTCTGTATACAGTCTATACAGTTCAGTTCAGGTTAGGTTATGTTAGGTAAGGTGCATTTTCTCTACCAAAAGTTGGATAAATTTTTTTTCTAATTTAAAAAAAAAAATTTGATGAAAAAGTTAAATATCGGTCCGCATTCAGGTTAGGTTTCCCTACCTCAAGATCACAAAAAAAAATTACAAAAAAAATACAACTGAGCAGGGAACTTTATAATTAATGTTTCACGATCAGTTGAGGAACTTGAAGCAAAAGCTAGAGGTTTATCTCCTTGTAACAAACAAGCACCCTTGCAAACTACTGTCACATTGAATCTTTTGAGGCATCCGAAGATTATAATGTTGAAAAACGGGATATTTCGTTAAGACATCTTCCAATGTTCGAATAACTTGCGAATAAATTTCACTCCAGTATACTATATTATCATGTGTTTCGATAGGTTCGGAAGGAATCTACCCAAGTATTTCTCTCAACCTTGAAATCTTATCAATTCTTCCCTATTTGAAGAAACTGGCATTTTATTAATCAATTCAATTCGGTCCTTATCAAGAGTTATTCCTTTGTCAGAAACTATGAGGCTTAGTTCAGATGATCGCGCGATTACGCGTGATTCCCAAACGCGCCACTGAAGATACTGAGTAGTCACTTAGAAATGTTCATATGGTCGCACGTCATCGCGCGTATATGGGCAATCACGCGCGATCGACTTTGCTCTGTTGTCATAGAGTAAGATCCCAGGGCCGCCAGAACTTACTTATTTTTGAAGTAACGAATTTTGCAGTATAGATAGTCTTATATGTGTTAAATGTGTGTGTATACTCGCTAGCTAGGCTAGGTAGCAGGTAGAAAAAGTGGACAAAAACATACCGAACTTTTCTTAAATTCGAAGAACTGATTTTTATATATGTCACGCAGAATATTATGAAAAATAAATATTTCATATTGCCAGACGGTTTCCGTATGCCGTAATTCCTCCCAGATGCTTCAAATTTCAATGAAAAAATGACAGGTTAGAAACATTGTGTCATTTTGACACCTTTCGAAATCAAACGACAACATTTCTAGCTCCTTCAAGGATGGAGGTTTGGTCGATGGGCCAGCAACCCAACACCAAAAAAGTTCACAATGTTGCTGAATTTCTCATTCAACAAGCCTCGGAATAGGACTGGTAGTATTCATCGACGTGAGTGAATGAACTAAAAATGAGAATGATTACTTGAAATTTACAAGAACTATTGAGCACCAGGAGATCATTTTCGCTGGAGTTGTTTGTAACGTAAGAGTTAGATTGGAGATGGAGAATGAAGTAGCAGGACAGTTCGGAGAAATAAAAAGGATTGAATGGCTTGATGAAGAGAACTGGGTTTAAGGCATCAAGCTGTTTCTTGATGATATGTATTGTAGATTGCATATTGTTAAGCCCAGAATATACATATACATACATACATAGAAACATTGTTGCGAAATGGCCAGATTCAGCACTTTTGTTGAATTCGAAGCACTGATTCTCGTATATGTCAAGCAGAATATTATAAAAAATGAAAATTTCATATTGCCAGACCATTTCCGTGAGTCGTAATTCCTCCAGAAGCTTTAGATTTCATAAAAAAAATTAACTTTTCTTACATTTGAAGTTTTCAATTTTGAATATAATATTCGGGGAATTATTTTAATTCCTTTTGTGGAAAGCCAGACCAATCTCAAGGGCTAAATATTCTGCCAGTACACAATCAGAATTTTTATTAGTTTCCTAGAAACTATGAATTTTTTGCTTATAAAGCGTATGCGAGGAATTACGGCCGACAAGGCAGGTTCTACTAACTTGAGGAAATTCGAAGAACCCATAGTTACGAAACCTTCATCAATAAAAATATTGTAAAACGCCAAGTACGAGTTAACCATCGAGGGAAGCTGACAATGAAGATTAAGATTAAGATGAAAATGGTCATATTTTTTTAATTCTGTTCTAATTATAATAATAAATTGTCATTACCATAATTTGATGTTAAAAACATACACTTTGTAGGCAAAAAAATTGATAGTTTCAAGGGACCTAACCTCGGACCTAACAAAATTTTGATTGTGTCTGGCTTTCCACAAAAAGTATCAAAATGAACCCCTGAAGACTTCGACTGTAAAAAAGTTTTTCTTTTTCAATGAAATTTAGAGCGCCTGGGAGGAATTACGGCCCACGGAAACAGTCTAGCAATATGAAATATTCATTCATTTATAATATTTTGCGTTACATATATCAAAATCAGTGCTTCGAATTTAACAAAAGTGCTGTATCTGGCCATTCCGCAACAATTATTCTATGTATGTATGTATATGTATATTCTGGGCTTAACAATATGTAATCTACAATACATATCATCAAGAAACAGCTTGATGCCGTATACCCAGTTCTCTTCATCAAGCCTTTCAATCCTTTTTATTTCGCCGAACTGTCCTGCTACTTAATTTTCAATTTCCCATCTAACTCTTACGTTACAAACAACTCCAGCAAAAATGAGCTCCTGGTGCTCAATAGTCCTTGTACATTTCAAGTAATCATTCTCATTTTTAGTTCATTCACTCACGTGGAAATATATATATAGACTGTTTCAAAAAAAATCGACATTTTTTGTTTTCATGAAACCCTCCCCTAATTATCTTCAGGGTATCGAAAGGAGACCTCTATGAAAATATCAGCTTCAGATAATAATATTTAGAGGTCGCTCATCAATTATTTCTATTTTCCCTACTAATAGCAGGGAAAAAATTTTTTTTTCAATAAAAAATTCCTAGAGCAGAAACCAATAGACGGATTTCATTGTGTGATACATTTTCGTGTAGACAATCAGATACTCTACAGAAATGTTTTTTACGATATTTCGATAAAACGGCCCCTTCAAAAGTTATTTGATTCAATCCTAATATTGAGGTATTTTTGAATAAAAAAATTTTTCAAAAAAATCGATTCTGTTTGTTTTCCATTTCTGATTATCTTCAGGGTATCGAAAAAAGTCGTCTGTGAAGATATAAGCTTTGAATATTAACATTTAGAGGTCGCCCAGCGATGATTTCCATTTCCGCTGTTGATAGCAGGAAGAAATTTTCTTTTTTCAATAAAAAATTTTTCTTCACGAACTAATTGATGGATTTCACTGCGTGATACATTTTTGTGTAGGGACTTAGATGCTCTACAAAAATGTCTCATACGATATTTCGATAAAACCGCTCGTTCAAGAGTTATTCGAACTTTTTCTTCAAAAATATCTCTATATTAATACCTCATATTGAGGTGTTTTGAAAAAAAGTTCAAATAATTTTTGAACGAGTGGTTTTATCGAGATATCATATGGAACATTCTCGTAGAGTATCTAGTTCTCTACACCAAAATTTATCATACAGGAGAATCCGTCTATCAGTTGGTGAAAAACAATTTTTTATTGAAAAAAAAATTTTTTTCCTGCCATCAGCAGCGAAAATAGAAACTATCGATGAGCGACCTCTAAATATTGATTTTCAAAGCTAATATTTTCACAGACGCCTTTTGTCGATGCCCTGAAGATAATTAGAAGGCGGGTTGCGTGAAAACAAGTAAAATCGTTTTTTTTGAATAATTTTTTTCTTCAAAAATACCTCAATATACGCATCGAATCGAATAACTTTTGAAGAGGCCGTTTTATCGACATATCGAAAGGGACATATTTGTAGTGTATCTGATTGCCTACACGAAAATGTATCACACAAAGATTCCTAAAGCCTGAACAAGTAATGGATGTGGCCCCCAGAAAGGTGGTGAAGTTCATCGAGACTTTGCTGCCCGACTGGTAAACAGCGCGGGGATGCACAATAGATCTTAAGGTCAAGGTGCTCGCAAGGTCGGTTTTTGATCTGTCGCCCCTCCTCTAATCTAATCTAATCTAATCACACAAAGAAATACGTCTATTGGTTTGTGTTCTAGGAATTTTTTATTGAAAAAAGAATTTTTTTCCCTGCTATTAGTAGGCAAAATAGATATAATTGATGAGCGACCTTTAAATGTTATTATTTGGAGCTGATATTTTCACAGAGGTCTTTTTTCGATACCCTAAAGATAATCAGGGGAGGGTTTCGTGAAAACAAAAGAAGTCGATTTTTTTGAATCAGTCTAATATATATATATATATATTATATATATATATATATTCTTTTGAATAAGAGAGCTAAAATAATACAATAAATGTTGAAACAAAAAGAACCTAAGCTGAGGTAAAAAAAGGAACGGGGTACCACAACATTCTTCGTATGATACTATAGTATCATACGATACTATCATCACCAGTATCATACGATACTATAGAATAGTAAAAAAAACCTCAGCCGGAAAAACCTGTCTCCCCGTTAAAAAAATAAAATAAAATTGTTGTATCTGAATATTCTATATAAAAGGACATCACGATCAGCGGGACGGCTCTTCGGAGGAAGGATTTTCAAACACAAACTCCAACCTGAAAATAAAAAAAGCCAGAACAGCAAGAGAATTCAATTTATACTTCATCAAATTGATCTGAAATTTAGGTGATCAACTGTCGATGAATACTTCCGAGGCTTGTTGAATGAGAAATTTAGCAACATTGTGAACTTTTTTGGTGTTGGGTTGCTGGCCCAACGACCAAACCTCCATCCTTGGAGGAGCTAGAAATTTTCTCGTTTGATTTCGAAAGTTGTCAAAATGACATAATGTTTCTAACCTGTCATTTTTTTTATTGAAATTTGAAGCGTCTGGGAGGAATTACGGCCTACGGAAACTGTCTGGCAATATGAAATATTTATTTTTCATAATATTCTGGCCGCTTAGCCAAGATAGCGAGTATGCACACACTATTAAACACATATAAGACTATCTATACTGTGAATTTCATTACTTCTAAAATAAGTAACGTCTGGAGGCCCTGGGATCTTTGACTATCAGTACCTTGTTTCGCGCGCGTATTGAAGTACAACTGTCAGGCATAAACGTGTTCAGATGATTAACGCGATTAGACGTACAAAGCTGAAATATTGACAGAGATTTCAATGACTTTTCTGTTCTCGGAATAAGAAAATGACAGTAGTGGCAGACTGCCGCGCTATCAACTCGCGACCATCTGAATACATCAACGCGCATTAACCAGCTACAAACTTGCATTGTCCGCGCGACCATGTGAATCCTGATATTTTTATGTTTCTTCATATTTGAATTTGTTTCATTGAAGGTAATTCCGTATTTCTCTGCAATTTCTGAGACTTTTATCAGTTTTTTATCATTCTTCTCAGAAGAGGAACCAGCAATATTCGAATTATAAATATGAATATTATTACCTGAAATATCACCAAATTTTCCACTTGTAGCAGTAATTGTTCAGGAATTGTCCTTCTTCTTGATTATAAGTGAGAAATTCGTACATTTCGTATACCACGTTCTTCTTCGGGTTGCAGAATTTGTCAGAGCCCTTCATCACTTGATTCAACTCGGCCTTTTCCGGCTTCGAATTGACGGTGTTGAAAATCTCGATTCCTTCATCCTTTATTAAATTCAGAATGGTTTCCACCTTCAGTTGTTTCGAGGAATCTGTTTATTAGACGCTATCAGAAACATCTTGAACTTCTGCTTCCATGCCGTCCAGTTTTTGGAATGTTTCCGGTGAAATCCATAAGTATTATAATTTTGTTCGCACCTGTCACCATGTAATGTTTTTTAGGAAAATTAAATTCTTACTATCGCTCAACTACTATCTTTATTAAAACTGTCTGTTCGGTCTCGTTTCACAACTGGCTCAGGTCTTATCATGAACGATTGACCTACGCCAATATCAACATCGAATACTTATTAATTCAATAGAACATAAGTAGGGGTACAATAAGTATGAACCTTACAGCAGACAAGTTAAGAAAATTTGTGAATTTTGTATTGGTATACTTTATTCAATAATTCTGAGTTACACTCCATATAGTTCAAGAGCTAGTGAACCTTTTGAGTAACGGTTTGCCTGTAAGGCTGGAAATTTTTATAGCGATAGTTCCTAGCATCCTGAGGACGGAAATCATCGCCTGGCACCCCTCACCTCTGCACGTCATAAAGGTCTATATCTTTGAAAGTGTTAAAAAAGTAAAAAAAATAAAATTATCCTGTAAGCTTGAAACTTTCATACGATTTTGTTCGTTCATTGTGAAGTTAAAAAAAAAATTCACAGGCGATTTCGACGAGCACAAGTACCTGCCAGGCGACTCGAAAAGGGTGTAAAATACGAACAAAAATGAACTTTTTTCTGTAAGGCTGAAATTTATATATGTGTTCGTCTGAGGTAATGAAAAAATGAGTTTTATTATTAATCTTCATCATCATCTGATATGTTATCATCAATTTCTTCATCATATAGTACAATCGTTTCAAGCGTAGTACACTGTGCCTTTAATTGGTTGAGACTGCATTATATCTCAGCTATTATTGAAAATAGAGTCATGCGGTTTTCGAGATCCTGTGTCACTCATTTGTAAAACTTTTAAATCCCCAAACAGAAATATTTCATCTTCTTTTGTTTCTGGAATACAGTGCGAAAATCAAAATGTTCATTGCAGGGGTGAGGGGTGCCAGGCGAAGATTTCCGTCCTCAGCATGTTAGGAACTATCGCTATAAAAATTTCTAGCCTTACAGGCAAACCGTTACTCAAAAGGTTCACTAGCTCTAGTACTAATAATTTTGCGCATGGCAACCGTAAATTAATTTCGTCACCCGACTATCCAAAAGTTGGATCATTCATCGAATCGTCCTCTAAAATGAGTTCATTATAAAATTTTCAATTTCAATTTAAGAATGAAACTGTTTGTAATAAGGAAAATTCATTCTGAAAGCAAGAATGTGAACTTGGGAGAATGTATGATAAAAGTTTCCCCCATAAATTTTGATTATAATTTTGATATCTCACGAATGTTTGAAAGAGTCCTGATGATCCGAAAACATGGTTGTTGAGATATGATTCTGATATTTCCCAAAATTACTCTTGCACGGACACATCGATTTCCTGAATGTCAACTGAAAGACATCCAGAGATGATGCGATCGCTGATAGGTCCGTTGTTCCCACTCCATTTCTGAGTGACATGGTCTATCCCGGACTCCAATATCGACTTGATCCTCCACTTACTCATTTTAAATACTTAATCGCTCGCCTTCGCCATTACCAGCAACAGAAACGTCAATGGAATTTCCGAGGGAATTTCAGGTAGGATTGTGCTCAAATTACAGGATTCGACATTCGAGAGGCAGAAGGATTGAAAATGACATGGATGACATCCGTCAAATCGAAATCATTATTCTATTATTCTTCTTGCAGCTCGGAGATTCACTTAGAAATCAGGAAAGTTATGTGAAAAGTGTGTACAGAATTAGTAATTTTCATGATACTTTTAATAACTATCCTCAGGGAAGCTGAAACTATACAGGGTGTACCAAGTTCGACGGCCTATTAGGCGTTTCTGGAGAACTAGATTTATTTGAAATCTGAAAATTGGGATTATGATATTGTTTGACATTATCTACCGAGCTAAAATATTCTTGGAGCCTGACCACTTTTAGTTATACAAGGAGAAAAAAAAAATTTCAAAATTTTAAACTCTTATGAAACTTCGAAAAACTACAGATGAAACAAAAAGACTGACACCACAGTTTATTGAAAAAAACAATAATCACGTTAAAAATCCAATCCAACAGAAATGCCTACTACAGCTAACTCTACGAGGTGTTTCAGAAGAAGGTGAAAATCTCTCTAGGATACATATAAAACTGAAAAATAATAGGGGTTTGTTCAATAAAAAATTTCCGTAACGCCATCCGTAATCGAGATACAAGCCGCTGAAAATGAAAAAAAATTACACATTTTTTACGACTTCGCCGAAACTACTGGCAATATTGTAATGAAATTTTACACGAATATGTTTTGGAAGCTGATACAGCTCATGAATGTATTTAAATGTCTGACTTTCATACAGGCCGCTAGTTACACGGTTCAAACAAAGGTATTTTGAACATAACTTTTTTGATGTCAGATTCATTGAGCTGAATTTTGAGCGATATTAAACATCATCCAATTTCATACCAAAAATATACTCTTGATGAAACTCGATAGTAAGCGCTGTTTTCGGGATATTTTGATTTGGGGGAGATGAAGTTATAATCGATTAGTATAGATCAGTTAATCTCATATCAAAAAAGTTATGTTCAAAATATTATTGTACAAAACGAGTAAGGAATGCCTTTTAGGAGAGTCAGATATCAAAACACACTCCTTTTATGTATCAGTAAACATATTTGCTAAAATTTTATTACATTATTGCCAGTAGTTTCGGCAAAGTCTTGAAAAATTTGTATATTTTTTTTCCTTTTTCAACACCCTGTATCTTGAATAAGGATGTCCTCACAAAAATTTTTACCGAACAAACCCCCCTATCTATCCTAGAGAGATGGTCACCTTGTTCTGAAACACCCAGTATATGCAGAGCCTTAAAGGAATTACAAAAACAATCAGATAATAACGGTTTCATTTCTAGATACAGGCTCGTCCAGATCTTAACTGGACGATCTTCAATCACGTATTCTATTTACGAAATAAGTTTTAATTTGTGTAACATATGTCTTTGGGAAATAGGGTGTTGAAGTTTTCAGGAAAATGAATATTTTTATAAATTTCTTTCACACTGTTTGGAATATTTCCATGAGATTTGGGACTTAGGTTTCGAGCATCAAGGAGCACTTTTTTCACTGATTTTTATATAAAAAAATTTATTCTCGAAATCATTATTGAATCTGAATGCAATTCACTAGTGCGCCTTGAAGAAAAATGGACATAAAAATCAAACCAAAATCAGAATCTCACCAGCTCACCCTACTAATCCACGTTGAGGTATTTGATTATTACGTTCATGAATTGAAATATGTAACAGATCTTATTGAGGTGAATCGAAATGTTGATCAAAAAACTGTAACATTATTTCTCTCATCAGATTGGAATATGCCATGTTCTGTGAAACTATGACAGACCCCACGCACTGATAGCCTCGCAAATACTCTAATAAAAGTACTTGTGACTTCATGTAAAAATAATGGTCTATGAATTAGTCATTACTTCATCTTAGATGGAATTCAAAATTCAACATCAGAGCTCGCACGTCAGTGTCAGATATCAAAATGACAAAGTTCATTCCCAAATTTCATGTGAAACAACGTTCTGGAGTTGCCGATGAAATGGCTGATCCTGCAGAGCCGGAAAAAGAAATCAACGATCCAGCTGTACAGATTGATGAAAAGTACATCTTCCAAAACATCTGTTGTTCAATATAATGATCCCAAACGTTTTCAGGAAGAGTCAAGCTCTGAACTCTGAATTCCTGTACTACAGTTCGGTGCTGAAAATTATAGCACCAACGTTGACGAGTGATGCTGATCAAGACCATGTGATCCCTTGGATAAAAAAACTATTCAGGCCAGAATATCATACTTCAACTCTCAGAGAGAAAAGAAACAGGTGAGTAACTCCTCTCCTCGAATAATACGAAATGAAAATTTGTCACAAATTATGGTTTCTTCTCTCTAAATTTTCCTGATGAGTGAAAGAATTACAGGTATCTGCTCTACTTGACATTGACGATGTTCAATGATGAACTGATTGGAGTCTTCGAATCGGAACCTCCAGCAGCAGCTCTGAGGGATTTGGGTTCCTTGCCGGAAATGAGGGTAGAGGCTGCTTCTTGGGAAAGAGATGACACCTGGAGAGATGTCCTGGTCTCGCTTCCTGAAGATTTCAAGCCTCTAGAATGCTCTGTCCATTCGGACAAAGACGACTGTAAAAAAGATCATTCCTTAGATAGAGTGAGCATGGATACGATTGGTAGTCAGTTCATCTTGACGTTATGAAATTTTAGGTATTAGATCAAGAGTTTCAATTTTATCTGTACTTGGCGAGACCATATGCAGCTCTCATGCTCAATGCTGAAGACAGGACCAAGGTGGCTTGCTGGCTTCAAACCCTATGCACAATTCAGGGCAACTGCTGCTCCAGTATGAAAGCTGTAAGAAATGACTACATGATGGCACTCCTTGGGTGAGTTGTCATCAAAATTTCTGTTCTCATTCACAACCTATTATTGCTTTCAATCCCTTCAATAACCTCGTATAATTAGGTATGCAAACTTCGTAAATAGGAACATGATCACATGAATATTATTCATATTAACTGAACCTATTTTCTCTACTTCTTATCATTCAAGTTGATTCACCGCAATCCAATGAACCTTCATGAAAAACTTTTCTTACTTAAAGGTCAACTTAACAATTTTCAGACTTCTGTAGCTTCCGGTTATACCGAAAACCACCTACAACTTCATTGAAATGACACACTTTGTTTATGATTTCTTCATGACGTAGCTCATTCGATGATAATGTCCACAAAATGCCATTCTCTGAGTGATATCTCAATGATTAAGGAAATATTGAAATTCTCATAAAAAAAATGGTGAAATCAGAAATATTTTGGCAGAAATGATCAAGATGAAGTATGAGACTACGTTAAGACTTTCATCAATGGATATTATAACATAGGCTATGAGGAGTTATTTCCCTAACGTTTCACTTTCATCTGCTGTAGGCATCTTCAGCAGATTGTTGGTCAAGATTTGTTCCTCGACCTGTTAGTCTCTGACCCTTCTAAGAATACAGAGAAAACAGTTCTTGAGCATTTTCTAAGAGGACATTACGGTCAATTACCCTGTATGTCTATCTCGAAATTTTTTCGAGATATGTATCTATGTAACTTAATAAAGAAGAATTGGCATTTCCATTAATTATATATAATTCCTTAAATATACAGGTTGAACCAAGTTCGACGACCTTTTAGACGTTTCTGGAGAACTGGACCTATTTGAAATCTGAATATTGCGATTATATTATTGTTTGATATTATCTACCGATCTAGAATATTCTTGGAGCTTGACCACTTTCAGTTATACAGGAAGTGAAAAAAAAATTTTTAAAATTTTTGTTTTGTTTTCGAATTTGATGCAATTCTGTTAACAGTCGTACTCAAATCGTTGCATTCGTCAAAATACTTTTCGAAATATCGAAAAAAAACTGATAAACAGGAGAAATAAGTGTATTCAGTATTATGTTTGTTATTCCTAACCTTGAAATCGTAAGCAAAAATCGTTTTCACCTTTTTGAAGGCGGAGACTGTGGATATATTGATTAATTTCAGAATGTTAAATAACCCGTCACAGGGTGTTCCAAATGTTCAAAAATTGGGATTAAGAATGGTTCATAACTTTCGTTTTTTAAATTAGAAAAAAATTATGATAACGTTCTAACATGTTGATGCTCCTGAAATTACTAATTCTTGAGTTATTAAGAACTTTCAATTTATTCATGAAATCTGTTCCATATCAACAATGATAAATGATTTCATAAAAGAGGTAGTCACTAGTCATTGTTGATATGAAAGAGATTCTATGAATTTAACGGTACTCATGACATGAAATCAGGAAATCCTGAATAACTCAAGAAATATTAATTTTAGGAGCATTTACATGTTGGAACATTATCGTCATTTTTCTTCGCGCGATCCAACGCAATCATAAAAAAATAGGGTCCTAATTTGAAAAACGAAAGTTTTGGGTCAGTCTTGATTCCAATTTTTGAAACAACATGTGGAACACCCTGTTACGAATTTTCCAAAATTCTGAAAATTTACAATATTTTCACAATCTTCGCCTTCAAAAATGTGAAAACGGTTTGTGCTCACGATATCTAGAATAGGAATACCAAACATAATACGGAATACTCTTATCTCCCTTTTTTCTTCAGAGTTTTCTGGATATTTTGGAAAGTATATTGACGAATGCAACGATGTGAGCATGAATGTATTGAGAATTGCATACTCTATCCAATTCGAAACTAAAAAAACAGAAAAATTTTTTTAAAATTTTTTTCACTCCCTGTATACCCAAAATAACATAATTCCAATTTTCAGATTTCAGTTTTCTAGAAACGCCTATTAGACCGTCGAACTTGGTACACTCTGTATATGATATAGAAAGGAACATGGTAATTTTTTCTAAAACTACAACCACAGATCCTGAATTGGCCTTCTCATGAAACACCCATCCATTGTGATAAATGCATGATAATTGGACTGACGACAATTCACATGATGATAATAATTTATAATAAGATGAAAGGAAAAGTAATGAGATCAAGATGGGTTATAGAGAAATCTTGAATAATTCAACTGAAAAAATTTATCGTTATTGTATTGTATGAACACAAAAAACGATTATAGTTTTTCTGATGATGTATCACAGTCGTCCATTCCATCACCTCTCGTGGAACAAAACAAAGTCAGAATATTTCATTTCAACACTGTTTTCGGTAATATTTCTTGATGACATGTTGGCCTCCTGCCACGAATTTATTGCACATGTGTCAAATTTCATGAGATTAAAAACAATTATGGCAATCAATATTTTTCATTGCAAAAATAGTTAACGTTATTTACAGCAATTTTCAATTAATTTCGATATAAATTAAGCGAATTAGAGAAAATAATGCATGATGCTCGTAGGGAAGGCTCATTCTGACTATCGTTCATTCCAAAACTCGTTGATTCGTGGCTTGTTTTTGAATTAATTTTGAACTCGTGTAAGAATGCCTTCTGCACTGGTATCATGAATATCTATTATAATTCAGTGTTTATGAAGGAAAAACTGCTTCTGAAATTAATTATAATATTATAGGTGGATAATTTTCTTGTGATCAATGCGGGAATATTATACCGTTCGATCAACATATACAGGATATGGCTCCGAATGATTTCAGGTGAAGTCTGTCCAAATCGATCGATTTTTCACTCATTCATATTTTTGGTATATCTTGATCGATTTTGATGAAACTTCCATTGCAGTACAATATAATGACTTACTTTCAATAATGCGAACACTTCGATTCTAGAAATACTGGGTGCGAATTGTGGCAGTTCCTGATTCATTTTGTAGGTTGAAAAAATACCTTACAAATCCCATTTTCAAACATTCGCTACCTATTTCAGATTTCTCCATGATGTTACATCACTCAGGTGTTCTAATTTTTATTGACAATGAGATTCTAAAGAAAAACAATATCGTCATTTTACTCGAGAAAACTCTGAGCAGTGTAGAAATTCTGTATCGCCCCATGATGAAAAGATTTTCCCGAGCTCTAAATTACTACTGACAAATTAGAAATTCATTTCTGATCGCCATTATTCTGATATGTAAAATAATTCCAATGAAGAAATATCTTCATAAGTACCCACATAAACGAAGAAAGGTAAAATGAAAAGAATGCAGATTAATCATTCGTAACTTATGGAAGGCCAAATAAATGATTTTCGGAATAGTTTTTTTTTCAAATACATATTCCTGAAGCTCTTATTAAATCTCAAATCGAATGTCTACACCACATCAACTCAAATTTTTGCTGCAAGATCGAATGGTGAAATTTACTTTTTGGAGAATATTTCACTGAATTTATTGGAACATGTTAATACTTACGCCATGACAGGGCACTGCTTTACAGTGAATGTGAGAAATCACCCAAATATAAATTATCTGAACAGATGGATTGGTCGTGGTTGTATAGGTCCTGTTTCTTGGCCTATTTTAAACTGGAGGTAGGCCTAAAAAATTTTAAACACTTCAGTCATAATATGTTAAAAATCTGAAACAGGTAGTAAATTTTCAAAAATTGCATGTACAAGGAGGTTTTTCAACCTGATGATCTAGGGTTATGATGATTTCCAAATGTTATGTTGAAAAAGTTTCGAAAATATTGAAAGTGAGCAGTAATATTGATTTACAAAATCAAAATTGATCCAGGAATATCAGGGTTATGAATAAAAGAAGAATCGATCGAAACAGACAATTTATCATGTGAACTTTCGATTAGGGCCCCAAACATAAACCAAACATTGTTTCGAAACTGTCCCAACTAGTGTAAAGTCAACCTTAAATCTTCTCCAGAATCACCCTGCATATGGGTTACTCTGTCTTATTCGAATATTCCTGGACCGGAAAAAATATTCATATGTTCTCCGAGTGCAAATACAAATATTATTCTCCTGAAAATAATATGGATGTCACAGAGAAAAATTGAAATAGAAACCGATAAATTTGTGAAATTTCAGAAAGTTTTTTTTTCAGATACATATCTGATCTTCGAGCTGTTGGACCTTTCATTGAGAAACCACCATGGAAGACTCTTCCACCTTTGGCTCAACTGGCTAAAGAATGCCTGGATAATTCTACAGTTCTCGATCCCACCAGTACCATGGCCAACGAGTTCCTACAGAACCAACCTGTACCTGAAGATGGCGCATTCTGCTACATAGCGCTGACTGGAGATCTCATAGAGAGCAGTTTTGGGGGTCCCGGCGTATAATTTCGCGTTTACTGTACAGTCAATAAAAATGTGCATCTCCTGTAAAAAGTGTTTTAGTGGCGACAACACGCAAAGACTTTTTACGAACTTTTAATACTAGAATTAACTCAACTTTTCGATGGATTTGAAACGCTTGAAAAGTTGGAAATTAAGTCTGTCAGTTCGTAGACTAATCTTATGCAAATCTAGAAAGGCTTATACTTATTCAGGAAGAGGGAATCTCAGCCAATGAATGAAACAGGTTCGTCTCAGAGAAATATCATCAGACAATAAATTTTTGTTTGATAAGTCCTCGATTTGTTTCATTGTTCCGGACAAGAAATGCTTGACAAAAAAACTGTTGTAACCCAGCCGAAAATCTTTAAACACAGCGTGTTTCAACGTATTTCACCAATAAATGGATTCCATATTTATATTCATGTAAATGCACTTCGTATTTTCACACGGTATTTTATTGTGGATATATTGAGCAATTTTTCCAGGAAAAAGAGCAAATAGAAAAAATCTAAAATTCTTTTCCTTCTTGCAGGACAATCTGATATCATTTTTCCAGCCTCATGATAAAAAATCCGTGAGCCTAGGAATTGGAAATGGTATTTCATTTCGATAATTACTGTTTTGAATTTATTTATAAGTATTCCAGAAACATTTTTTTCAAGTTTTCAGGTTTCGCCTCAACTCTGATCTAAAATCTTTCGCATAATCTGTAAGAAGTTGGTTATCTACATTCGTTAAGTTTGATTATTTTTTTCCTCGCTATGCTCCCAGATTATATAATCTTTCAGAAACGTAGAAAAGTTTCGATTATCCCTGCAGAGCCAACAACAATCGTTTTTCATATGGAATGATCTAGAATTTTCCTAATACCGTACTGAAGGAAAAGGCTTCGAAAACTCGAGAAAGTTTACGATGAAGAACAGAAGCATTTAGAGAATAAAGTTAGATCCCACCTGGTTGTTCCCAGATTATTTAAACGTTTCTTAATACAGGCCATTATTTAGGATCCGAGTATGCTAATTACTTAGGAACTCCCTTGTGTTTATACCTCGACACGCTCGTGGATCCCTATTTCCGAACTATCACTATAACTTTTTGAAGGAGGCTGAACAACTAATTTATATACAGTTGTAAAACTGAATTGGCGAATTTAGTTATGATCTTCACTAATTTATTCCTCCAAGAATTTCATCGGCAGTGTGCAGTTAGAAAGACGGATTACGCAGCAGATTGTGGTTTACAAAATTTACATAAGCTCCAAAGGTAGTTTGGATCTACGCAGTTTGGGGTTCATTAAAAATTTTGAATTTCGAGGTGACATTCATGCCTGAAGCACACATTACTCCCAAAATTCTCTCATTCAATTACCTCGTTTGCGAAAACTGAAAATTAGTTTTTTTTAACTTCCTGTATCTACCGAACCGGGAAGAGTAGTGCCAAATGAAAAGTTCTGAAATATGGATATATTTGGAATAGTAATCATTCGAATGAATATTTCCATCTTCTATGCTCCCAGATCTCGAGGTCAGAGAAATTATATAAGACTTCAGAACTGAGGGCAGGATATATCGGTTTCAGACTTATTTGGCATCATCAGTATCCCACACCACTCAGAAACGAAATCTACATGAGAAACTTCTATCGTCGGCAACACCGCAAAACCAAGTAACTGCAAAAACTGAAATTATCAGGAGGCACTAAAAACTTAATAGTTGCGGATTCATAAATCTTCAACTATTAAGTTTAAGTTTTTGCAGTTACTTGGTTTTGCGGTGTTGCCGACGATATTTGAAGCAATCAGTTGCTTCGTACTGAGTAAAATATGTTTTTAAAAGTATTGATATCTATAAGCATCAGAAGAGAAGTTCCACATCTCCAATCCAACTGAAAAAAATGAATATGACCTCTGGTTTAACCAGAAGTGACTCTGACTTTTTAATTTCAAACGGCACTCCGTATTTTTTTTTCGCAGTTTTTGATTTATACTCACAATAACCACTGCAGCGATGTATCAGCGATTGTATTCTGCATGAACGTGAAGAAGGAAATATTTCTCAACTACAATCGTCATCCAAAAGAGAAACCTAGTTCAACTTGCAATCAACCAAATTTTTAACAGAAAATATTAAAAGTAAGAGAAATGGAAGTAATGGAATACAAGAAAATCCTAACTAAAGCAAACGTTCGTTATGTTGACCTCCTACCTGCATCCACACCTCTTTAAGCGCACCATTAAGATTTTTATTCACTCGAACATTTATTCCTCATTTTGATTTCTAGATCTTTCATTAATCGAAGGAATCTCGTACATATACTTGTTCTTTCGAATACACTCAAAGGAAGTATTACAAAGTGTGATGCATCGTTGAAAAGATCTATTTTGATTTGAATCAAAAATTGCAAAAAATATACTATGTGAAATTAGGAAGTAGGAGTAAAAATAGAAATTGTCTGACGAAGGAGTCTGATAAAGACTTTGAAACGTTACGCTTCAGAGTTCGAAGTGTTTTTTTTTTGTTCATTGTTAGGCAACAGTTTCTTATTGTAATGTTTTGGTCCATGACAAATTAGTGCTCAACATTTTGCGAAGGGACCTTTCTTTTATTATTTAAATTTTTCTTAATGTTTCCTGTTTCAGAAATTAGAAGAGAAAACCCAAATTGAGCTTTCAGGAATATGCAAAGATCTCCCACATAATTTCTCAATAAATACATTTAAACCATCTCTGATTGAGTACCTATCGTTTCATTAACTAAATTTCGTTTTGGTAATCAACAAAACAATTGTAATCTGCTATCAGAGAATTGAGCAACGGAGGTTAAGAAACCGTTCTATTCCATTCAGATCTGCATTGTACCGCATAATGATATTCAATAACTATCCAGCGGTAATTCGTAATTAATAATAATCCATTTCATCGCAATGAATAATCTATTATTTCGGTGAGCTATGGATCATTGAGAATCTTGAGAAGACTACTCGATAAAATAAATCAAAGAATAGAAATAAGATAAGAATAAGTGAGGAAATATATTTTCGATGAGCAAATTTGAAAAAACAAGATTTCAAAACCAATATTTTTTCCTCCGTTCTGCCCCCGAATATTTTGCGGAATAACGATTTCTGTAGCCGAGATATTTCCACAAGTTCTGTTACATCCCATTTGAGATGCTCACGAAGAAACCATTCTTCTACCCCAACATGGTCGTTGAGGCTGAAATATGTATTTGTATTCAGTATTTGTACGACTTTAAACTCGCATTGATACACCGCTTCCAACGTCGTACTTATTTCCAAATCTACTTTATGACGCGAAAACTGGATAACTAAGGGATTTACTGTCGTCTTTAACGTCTCGAGAATATCGTAAAGACCGCTTAAAATTCAAATAGTGTGGTCCTGTGAATTCGCAGGATTTCGTCGAGATTTTATGGAGTGTACATCAGCTTCGATTGTCTTCAGCAGTCTGAAGGTGTGTAGGACGAAAGCGCACTCGAAATCGAGAAATATAAATCGGATTATTGTGAGGTGAGCATAGCGCTAGGGTTATGATACGGAAAATATAAAATTTTGAATCCATCATCGGAATACGTAAGTGGAAAACATAATTTCGAATTGATGTTGAAGATGTGAAAATATATTGAACTATACTTACTAGACTCAATAAAAAACTACTTATCCTAATTATCAACGGGATATTTGAAATAGATTCGAATATTGATATTTAGTAATCGAGGAATTCTATTTTTCTTACTTGCAGCAAGGGTAAACATTTTCATGTCGATCAAAAATTTCTTATTTCGAGCAAAAATTTTTTAATTCAATGAAAAATTTGTTATTTGCATCAAAAATATGTTGTTTGCAAACCAGCGAAGAAATTCCACTAGGTGATTTATTTTCGTGTAGGTAATTGAATACTCTATGAACTGTATTTCTATTATTCAAGTCCATGCTAATATTGAGGTATTTATGAAGAAAACGTTCGAATAACTATCTGTTTTATCTAAAGATCGTATAACTATCTGTTTTATCTAAAGATCGTATAAGACATTTTTGAACATGGAATATTGTAAGGAAAAACATACGATTCAGGACTGGAATTGCAAAGGTAAATTTCAAGTAAGAAGACGTCTTCTCGTATATTTTTTTTATATCAAGGACTTCTGGTTTTTCTGGCAGTGACATCAACTTTCGTTTTTCAAATGAAAAGACAATTTTTTTATCGCATGAATAGGGTCTCCATTGAATTCTGAGTCTTTTCTATTTCAATAGTCTGAATTCACGAATAAAACTCAAAATTGAATTTGATGTCACTTCCGAAATTCTGGAAGTCCTAGATTCTTCGAAAAATATACGAGAAGTAGTCTTCTACTTCTCTCGGAAGCTCACCTTCAGAATTTCAATTCTGAATCTTGTGTCTTTCCTAAAAATCCTACTAATATTGTAAATGCTAAAGTTTGTAAGCATGTGAAAATGTTTGTTACTCTTTCACGTGAGAACTGCCGAACGGATTCAAAAGAAGCTTCACATCAATATAGTTTATCTAACTGAATAACATAATCTTTGAAAATTTTGTGGTATTTCAGCATGAAACAATGAGAAAAGTTCATACGTCGCGTAATCGCGAATCACCCATGTTTTTCTTACGGTGATATGCAACAATGACCCTTAGCCTCGATCGATTCTAGGCATCTAGGTGAAACTGTGAAACATCGAAGTACGTCAACCAAGCAATACTATTTTCAGCTGTTGTAGAACTTATTTGTACGAATAATATCTTGTGTAACCTACTCCCGAAGAAACCGCGTCACGGGAGGGTCCATACGTTGAGAGAATTGACTGATTATTCGATTATAGGATTGTAGTCCCAGTTATTTAGGTATAGGGTAGACCGAGGAGTAGACGTATATAAACGAAAAGTTAGGGAAAAACAATGGGATTTGGTAGGCGGTGTGACAATTAGGATCTAGGCTTCTTCAAGATATTTCGTGTATGATGGTGAAATTTGAATAATAATTGATAATAATAACAATACTTTCAATATCCGATTTAGGCAGACGAAGTTGCGCGGGCCAGCTAGTATTTCATAGAGCCATATTCGTGAATGACCCTGCATAACTGTGGTCCTAGATGGAGCAATTACTGACATATTTCGATCTCGAAATCAGCTATCTTTCATGCAATCCTTGTCAAAAATTGACTTCAATCAGAGCCTTGTATCACGCGTTGAAAATCAAATAATTTCTGATATCAAATATAATTTCAAAAAATTTTGCGCTGATGAAGCATCGGCTCCCAATGCCTATACATAAAAAATAATCTTGAAAATTTAAGTATAAATAACAAACAAACATACAAATATTCTCGTATAAGCATCGAGGTCATTTCCTATTATACTTCAAATAAATTGTTAAAGATATAAAAATGCAATCTTTCACTAAGAATAGAAATTAATTGAGAAAAAATGGAATAGAGAAGGTAATTCATAGCAATTATCCACAAATTTTTTTTTCATTAAAAACACACTAATCTCGTTAGGAAATATCACCACACCGACGCCTGGTTAAGAATGCAAATAAGAAACACCATCAACAACATCATGAATATGTTAGTCACAATACAATCGTTATCACAATGCATTGGTGAAATGAGACACTTCCTTTATTTTTTCAGAAAATTCTTTCTAGATGATTTTTTGAATATCGTATAATCGCTATCGTGAGATTTGTCCTTTTCACAGACTATTTTTTTACGGCAGTGCCAGGCAGAATGTGAAACGGCGTGAGTTAAAGAAGGTGAAAACGGCCAGAAGGATCTCATTCATCGTGAGTTTCGTGACAGATTGAATTTCTCAAGATTCAAAGTGATATCATGAAAATCAGAGAAAACAATACGTTGAGCCATACAAAATCGACTTTTTCTTGGACCTTCGTGACTCCCAGACGTTCTTGCTACCACACGCAAACGCTGAATAATCCTTGAATGATTTAAGCCGGATTTATAATATTACACATAACAAAAAAAAATTTATAGTTTCACAGCTTGGCGTAAGCTTTATGAGGGTAACGTGTCCGCATATATTAGAGGGGCTGAGGCTCCTTACCAACTTTCTAATACTCCCATTATGAACTTTGTAGTAACTTCTTGATCTCTGAATAGGTAGTGAAGAGTTTGTTAGGTGAGCTGCGTGTTGAGCTTCGGGAATAGAAAATAATAATTCCTGGATTCCAAGTGAAAATGTTCAAATACTACAGAAATATTTCTATAATTTGGAAAGGAGGGTACGGTTGGATTTGTTGGAAAAGAACTGATATAAAAGAATTTCGAAATGGAATAAATCAGTGTCTACGTCATGGAATTTAGTTCCAATCTGAAGTTAAATTGACAAATCAAACAATTTTCGTGATTCTGCAAATTTTCATGATTAAAGAATCTGTCTGAGGGAGGAGACTGATATTATAGACTCAGAAACTCCTCAAGGTTTCTTAGATCGATTGTTATTTCTTGGTTTTTATGTAGGAGGCTTCCTTCTATTTTTGTTTTTCATTTTTGTTTCAGAAACCGAAAGAGGAAAGCCTTTAGGAGAATGCAGAAACTTCCCCAATATTTCAAACAAAATATAATGCTCTTGAGCTGAATTATATCCACCTGATGAAAAAATTGTTAATTTAATATCATGGAAATCAGAAGATTCCTAGGAATGAATGATTTTTTTCAAATGTGAATGATCAATTTGTGTGCGATATACAGATCTGCGGCATTTTTTCCTGATGAAAAATGCTCCTCACAATATAGTTTTCTAATGGATACTTCGAAAGTTACAGGAGGTTGAACGAGTGTGAATTTGAGCAAGAAATTATACGCGACATAGTTTCGTTATGTTTTTAAATGAATACTACAATTTTATTTCACCCTGACGTGAGAAATTAATTTGCTTCAATGAATGAAATAAATAATTTCCTGTGAAATTTGGTATTCAGGTTCTTTTTCGCCAAAACTGGTTTGGAAATAAAATAATTTGTAGAAAGAAAAAAAACTGAAAAAACTGAAATTCAAGATCAATTTATTCGAATTAAATGTTCAAATAATCCACCTTGCTGTGCCAAATAGTAGCCAAATCTATTATGAAGAGATAATATCATACGTCTGAGCAGATACTTGCTATTCAGGAACAAATATGGAGGGCCGAACGTGAAGACCACCGAGGTACCTTTTTAAGATTTGAATTTTCTCCTTAACCATTATTTTGATTTACACGAATCATATTTATTTTCAAACCGTCTAGCTATCACTTCTGACGTTCGGATTCGACTAATGTGCATTGCTAGTCGCGGCAGCAGAGATCACTCCGTCCGGCCGAGACTTGCCATTCCAACAGTCCAACACATTATTCGTTAACATATCGCATGAGATTCCGATTCTTTCACAAGACAATAAGGCTAAGTTCACATGATCGCGCGACAACGCAAGTTTGTAGCTCGTTAACGCGCGTTGATATTTCAGCTTTGTACGTCTAATCGCGCGAATCATCTGAACACGTCTATGCCTGACAGTTGTACTTCAATACACAAGGCGTCGCGCGAAACAAGATACTGGCGACAGAGCAAAGTCGATCGGGCGTGATCGCGACAATATGAATATTTCTATATGACTACTCAGTATCTCTAGTCGCTCGTTTGGAAATCGAGCGTAATCGTGAGATCATCTGAACTAAACCTAAGTTTAATTTCAAGTCAAATACTGTTTCAGGTGTCAACGTGTTTAGAGAATGACAGTTCCTATCCTAGCTTTGAAAAAAAGTTTGAATCTTGAAAATATGAAAGCTATACTTATAGCTAGTGTCGTACTTCAAATATTTCGAAAGTTACAAGTACCTACACAGTAACACAGTAATGTGTCACTTATAGATAGTTTGGTTCCCTGTTCTTGAATTCAGATAACCTGGACTTGGTTTATTATTTCATAAAGTATAGAGTAAATATAAGTAAAGTAATGAATGGGAGAAAGCTGAAGAAGTCACTTTCAGGACCTGGAGCCTATAGCACCAGCTACTTTGTAACTTTCACTTCGCTCTTCATTTTCAAATTAATTATGTTGCACGAAAAGTTTTCTGAATCAAAACGTGTAAATTGGATAGTTTAGTGGAGCTCAATTATTGAAATTTTTTCGGCACTCTTATAAATATAATGATCATTTATATATTTGACTTATTAATGTATGCTTTTCTTTAAATTTTCTATACTTTGGTTTCACCCGTAGAAAAATTAAGTTGTTTATTTATTAATTATTATATTTTGTCTTTATCCTAACTAAATAGGTAGGATAATCCTTGTTGTAATTTCCTGTTATTTCCTCTTCATAAATCGGCTTATAAAATTATTGTTATTATTTTTAGTCCAATGTCATCTTTAAACACGGAAAATGTCGAAGAAGAATAGATCCTGATTGCCACACCAGCCTACCAGATCCAATTCTATTTTCCTGACTTTACGTATATATTCGTCTTTTACCTAAATAACTGAAATTATATTCCTATAATGAAATAATCAGTCAACCCACTCATTGCATGGGCCCTCCTGTGACACGGTTTCTTATCTCAGGACTTCTTATTCTCGGCATCGCAAATTGAAATTAACCAAGTTGACTGAACAGTTCTCGCACATTTTGAGGGGAGTTGTATCTATCACAGAAGATCAACTGCGAAAAGTGGACGGAACTTTGTACACCCTGTATACAGATCGTAATGAGTTCATAACAGTACCTACTAAAAGTAATTCTGTAATGAAATGTATTATAGCATTATTTCGAGTTATATTTCTGGTTTTGTGATTGTGATCAGATCCACTCAATCTTCAAATCAAATCAATTCAAATTCTGTTATCCGTAAAAATTTCGTGAGTCACAAAAACCGCCAATACACAATACAAAAGTAAGTAATCTGAATTTTCATTTTCGAGATTATTTCAGAAAACTTGAAAACTGAAAAAGGAACTCCTTCCAGAAGAAAATTCCAACACTCAGGATTTGCAAACGAGCGGCGAAGGAGCGAGTTTCCGAATTTCGCACTCGTGTTGGAATAGGAGCTCATTCTGCAACTTGTTTAAAGAATATACTATTCATGCATATCGTTCAATTCTTCCTGAGGGGCTACACTCAATTTCGAAAAAAGTGAAGGTGGGTTTTGGACATTGCTCTCACTAAGTAGTCCCAAACGTTATCAATTGGATTCATGTCCGGTGAGTTTGCTGGCCAGTTGATTCTCGGGATATTGTTGTCTGGACGAATGTTTCGGTCCCTTCGTGTGCGATGTGGTGAAGTGTACTCATCCTGATGAATGAACTAATGAATATTTCTCTGATATTTCCTATGTAGCTGGAATCAATTATTGTTTTATCCAGCAACCATTATATGACGGGTGAGGCTACCGAACATTATACCCCCTAGTACATTATTGATCCGCCTTGAATAAGCACTTCTTCCCTGGCTATATTGAGTTGCTCTAGTTTGACTGCATCCTAACACCCGTCTATAGAACCTCGAAAAATTAGTCCAAAACGCTGTCACAGATAACGTTCGATTTTTCCGAATAAAATTTGCGATATAATGGTCTTTGTTAATGCAGATGCCTAGTTGTACAATTTTGTTTACTTGTATACAGAGGGCACTGCAGATACGACACCGTCATGTTCAGTAGTTCAATATGCAAGTAGTTGAGTTAGCGAATTTATATTAGGGTCTATGACAGGAAGTGTTCTGTGTCTTAGAGGTAGAAAGAATATGTTCAAGACGACAGTGTGTATTGTGTATGTTTAAAATAAAGAGAATCTTCTAGAATTTCCTTTCAGTCTTTCCTCTGCGTCGATCAGTAATCGACCTCCGGGCAATGCTTCTGGTTTCCAGGAGCGGACCACTTTGCCCCTTACAAAAGTTGGAATATTCAATCGTTGCACAATCTAGTGGTCTTCTTGATGTAGGGCTGCTATTCTTGCTTCTTGCCCCGTCAAACTGAGAAATTGGAAATCCGTTGTTAGCTGAAATATGATTAGGTTCGAATACACTTCTATTCTTCCATAATAAAAATCAGTTTCTGCTGGCTCATTGTTTGAATTTGGGTGGAAAGTGTGAAAATTCCATACATCCGAAATTGTCATGTTACATTCAACAAGATGGGAGGCGATCGGGGAAAAAGTCCAAGTATATTACCCTGAGCTCCCAGTTAATGAATCATATAAACTGTATTTGGCATAATTGTTTTTAGAAAAAGAAGAAAACAGTAAACAAAAATATTCTTTGTCATAACGGAGCCCACACCGAAAATATTTTCAAAACATAGATTAATTCAAAATAGTATTCATCGGGATGAATACCAGGCTCAGAAACCTTTTATCATGAGGTTAGAGAAATGATATCAGATTTTGTCGCTGAGATGAGAGATATACATGTTAGCCTTATTTGGCAGTATCCATTCACCTCTGGGATGAAATCACACCTTATTGCTTTTAATATCAAAATTTATTATAAAGATTTTGTTCCTGAGGTGGATGGGGTACTGGTGCTGCCAAATAAGGCTGAAACCAGTTCATTATTATTATTATTGAAAATGAAAAAGAGGAGAGGCCGTAGCCTATAAATCTAATACAAAAAGAAAAGAGATAACACTTCAGAGGATAGTATACACAAAAAAAAGAAACAAAAATCCAGCATAATAAATACATAAAACCACAATTTGTCCAATTGGTTTTTAAAAGAGTTCACACTCTCAGCGCACACAACAGAAAAATTTAGGATATAGTATATTGTCTGGATATGCTCCTATGTGAAGATTGTATGATTTATTTTTCGAAAGAAAATAATTTCCTGGGGGGGTAATTACCCCCATAACCCCCCCCCTAGCGACGCCAGTGATTGCGGTTGTTCTGGAACACAACATTGTATCTGTACAGCAAATCGGAGAAAAAACAACTTATTGGTCTTTAGTTTCATGATTCGCAATCAACTGAAATAGTATATTCTAAAACAAGTTGCAGAATGAGCTCCTTTTCCAACACGAATGCGAAGTTCGAAAACGAGCGACGAAGGAGCGAGTTTTCGATAGCTTGAGTGTTGGAATTGCCTTCTGCAACGAGTATTAGACAGTATTTTCTCTATTTCAGTCAATTTTTTTGAAATACTCTCGAAATTCAAATGAAAATTCAGATTAGTGACTTTTGTATTGTGTCTTGGCAGTTCGTGTGAAATACGAAATTTGACAGATCACGGAATTTGAATGGATTTGATTCGAAACTTGATTCGATCGGAGGTCAGTACTGAAAACCATAAAACGAAAAATACGACTGAAAACAATGCTGTAATGAGTTTCATTACAGCACTACTTTTAGTTCTGTAATGAACTCATTACGATACTGAAATAGAATAATTGAATTTTCTAAACACCTACCTACGAAAATGAATAAGTCTCATTATTGTGAAAAAATTCTGTCGACATGAACCTCGAAATTTCACAAGATTATTTATGCCGTTCTTCTACAGCTGAGTACGATGTTTCAATTTGTTCGACTCACTGCTTTCTGGAATATTTTTTTTATTGAATCGGCATATTTAGACCACAAACAAATTATGAATATTGCACTGCTTCTCTAGCAAGGCCAAGGTATAGTTGTTTAGGAAATCTGCATACTGAATACGCCTCATTTACATATTTCCTTTTCACCCGCTATCAGGTACTATCCCAAGCTCAGTGTTCAGATCTCCTGATGAATCTGAAGACCCCTCACCAGATATTGCATTGAATTGAAATAATATACACATTTTTCTCAATAAAAAATAAATTCCCTCTTATTTTCGTCCAAACAGAATTAAGGTCCGATGAACATCTGAGATACAAGCGACCTCCGCCTGCAAAAAACATTTTCTATTCTAGCCCCCAAAATTTACTTTCCAATTGTAATTTCATGAAAAATACCATTTGAGATTCAAATCAATTTCATATTAATAGGCCTTCAAATTGCAATCTTCATTATTAGTCGCTCTAGTTTGACATCATTAGTTTTGATCAATCAGGTAAAAATTTGATAAGGGATGGAAAAATCAAAGATAACCTTGGTTGTAAAATTTATTTCTTTGGTCAAATCATTGGTAATTTGAATACATTTGACAGTGTATTTGTACTACACAAAGTAGAATTTAAATCCAATTGGCACCTATTCATCGTAATATACGAAAACATGTAATGGAGTTTATACTATGTACAAAACAAGGATTATAATACTTTACAGTTCAAAATTATTAAAAATAATATAAAAGATATGAAATGGCAACGTCAACAAAATGAAATGTAATCTTCAACTATAACATCTATGCAGAAAACAATTATGTTTACTGGTATAACATCCATCCTAGAGCTAACAACATTATGTACAAATTCATTCTTTAATCGACATGATACATTTCATTCGAGACTCAAGTAATATCTACAGCTTCAGTCATTGGAATTTATGTGAATTGTTTTGAACAATCATTCATTCAAGATTTTCTATTGCACAATTAATAATTTACAAATGTTTACGTACTGAGTTGAGCATTCGAAGGGTTATTTACAATAGGAAATTTAAAGTTGATGAATATCTTCTATCTCTCACAATCTCTTCAGCATTCGTATACAATCTCACATGTTTTTCTTCAACATGAAAGATGAAGCAGAGAGTTATTACATTACAATTCAAGTGTATAGACATGTCTAGATTTCATCACAGTTAACTTAGTATCTTCAGCTGGTAGCTCCTAAAGACATCGGTGTATTCTTAAGATGACCAGATACTGAGAACGGAGGATTCGCCATCGATGATGGTGGAAGTGAACCGTTACCGGACATATTGTTATTGTGATCGCCGTTGGATGGAGGTAAAGGCGTTCTATGTCCGTTCAGTAGATGATTAGGAAGAGGTGTCTGCAACAAGAAGAAAATTGAGGTTAAAATAATTGTAACGAGTTCGGTTATGAAAAGGTACATGTGGACTTGCCATTACTTCAATAAAATGAGAAAATGTTTTAAACCTTTCTAAAATCGAAAAAACTACTATCTCATGATATTTGTGATGAAATTCACATTACTGAAAACGTAGAAATACTGAGATTTTTCGTACTGAACTTAATGCACGATTTATTTGAGAGCGCTGTGGACTCACTAATTATTGATACTCTCAAGAACTGTTTGAATGAACTACTTCAGTGACACCGGTTTTCACTTGTTTTCAACAGTGCAGTACATTTTCTTTCATCTGAATTTTTCTACTAGGTATATCTCAACTCTTATTGTGAATTGATAATAATGAATTTGTTTTATTTTCGGATGAGCTTTTGAAAATGTTAAGTTCAGAACATCAGCTTTCTAGAGATGACTGTTCTCCTACGTACCAAATTTCATGGATTTGTTGTCATTTGTTCGCCAAATATAGCATTTAGAAATATGACGCAAAACTGTAAATACTTCTGTAGAATTCAAACGAATGGAACAGACAAAGTATCCTTGTACGAAGTATGTAATACGCATCAGGATTCGCCCTCTATAAATGTAATGAAAAATATTCCGGTAGTATCTGGTCAATGGTGGTGAATGTTGCCTAACTAATTGGAAAAATGAATGTGCACGATCAAACATAGTTCATTTAAGTGATAAAGAAGGTATTCAAATATCAACGATCTTTAATTCGTAAAGGATAGTTTTCAGCTCCATAAAAAAAATTACAAAATTTTCACAGCATTTATAAAAAGGTCAAGGTTACTATTTTTTATTTCAAGACTTGTACAGGGTAGGCAAAATTGGTGATACATGAACTACAACTTTTTAACTGTGAGAGATAGAGAAAAATGAATGCCATCTTACGGTGGTCTTTTTTAGAGAAACTGATGATGCCATCGACTGCTAACCTCTATCTTCTTTTGTTTTCGAGTTATAGGCCAAAATTGAAATTTGGGCGATTTCAACTTTGGTCATTATTTCCGTTCCTGTTTGTGCTAGGATGTTGAAAAAAAACATTATACAGGCACTTTTTTCATAGCATGAATCTGAGGGCGATGTATGATGTATGATATATTTCTGAAACGGAAATAAGATGGAGATTCTTCCCAAGCCATTTGAAACTATTGTTTCCATAAGAAAAACACAACTTTATGTCATAGCTCAGCAAGGAAACCTCTTGGGAAAAAACAGAGTACGCTACTGGATTGCTATGAAAAAAGTGCCTGTATAATGTTTTTATTTCAACATCCTAGCACAAATAGGAACGGAGATAATGACCAAAGTTGAAATCGCCCAAATTTCAATTTTGGCCTATAACTCGAAAACAAAAGAAGATAGAGGAATGCAGTTGATGGCATTATCAGTTTCTCTAAAAAGACCACCGTAACGTGCCATTCATTTTTCTCTATCTCTAACAGTTAAAAAGTTGTAGTTCATGTATCACCAATTTTGCCCACCCTGTACATCCTTGAAATATATATATGAAGGGATAACTTCGAAGTCGAACATTCTCCACAATATAGTTGTTTCATTCTGATTCAGACTAGAAAAAATTGAAGATATTTTTTTTCAAAATCCGTTATGCAACCCCAGGAGACATACAAATAAATTTGTTTCTGAGCATAAGATATACCACATGAACCATAGACAAAAGAAACAGAAATTAAATTCTTCGCATTCTTCGAGAAAAAGGTGCATTCAGACAAAGTAAAAAAATTTTTGATGAAGGCCACGAACTATTAATTTTTTCAAATTCGGATGATTTTTTAAATGAATAATCGCATAAAAAATAGACATTTTACAAGACTTCACGATATATACTTCAATATTACAAAAAGAACTTCATTCATTAGGTACCTACCTATCTTACATCAACATACATCTTATTTTTGAAAGTTGAGTCTCTTGAATTTCTTCTGGTATAATTATGGTATGTAATGGTCATAATGAAGAAACAAAACATATCAGGTCTTTTTTGTTTGAAGAAGATTCACTGCATTAATGAAAACCTATATTCTGAGAAGCATTCCATTTGATGGAATGATTTTCAAAATGCATTTGAAAATTGAATTTTTTATTTATTTTCGACCAGGTCAAATCGAAAAAAATGATCAGGAAAAAAAGTTGTTTTTTTGTTCTCATGATTCTCTCGCTGAAATATATGTAAAAGTCAACACTACATGTTTTTTCTTGTCCGAATAAAAAGTTGAAATACACTCTGTATTAGATTGTTTCTACAAATTTCGTGAAAACCCTACATTCAGTCTTGAAAAAATGTATAAGTTTTATCTCCTACATTCCGTGTGTTTTTTGTAGGACGAGGGGGGTTTTCAATACATGAAATCATATAAAAGAAGAAGTTTAATTTGTAACACTTACTGAAACAATTCTGGTAGATTCATACATGAAAACTGCGGATAAAGCTTTACAACTAAATAAAAGTGATATTTTCTAAGGAGTTTTGTCCATATGTTCCATTCATAATTCCTACTTCATTTTTCTCATCTATAAATATCAAAATGTTGTTTCCTATTTCTATTTTTATTATTTTTTTCCTATTGATATAAACTTCAATTCATTATTCATTTTTTTTGCAAAATGCAGAATTCTGAGGAGAAGAAAATATTCAATTATCATTTTCTTATTTTTCAGAAGACCAATTTGCACTGTCGGAAAAAGATCCGTTGTGATCCATTCATTTTCATTTCTTGGTATTTCAAGATTTGGTTTAAACTTCGAAACGTGATATTCTGTGACTGTGAGCGTTGTGGTATGTTTCGATGTTACCCTAAGACCTTCAACTCATGCATGGCTTTATAAAAATTCATCAGTTTTAAAGATTGTTGGAAACATTTGAATATTTAATTCGTGTTATGCAGATTCAGGCATTGAAAAATTCAGATGTGCAAAAATGTCATACAAATTCGGAAAAAAATCGAAGAATTTTCTCATTCCAATACGAATAATGAATCTTTTTTATGTTATTAATGGGTTGACTGGATATTTCATAAGCAATCTAAGTTCAATGGAAGTAGATCAAATAATTTGAATCATATTTGTGCTGGAGCTCTGAAAAATGTTCAAAGAGGCATTTATGGAAGGTTACAAATATACTTACAGGAGGTATTGAAGTTTGCCTTTTCAGATGAGATAGAGGTGGTGGATTATAAGCCATATTAGCAAAAACCAGACGCTCTTCGTAGTCGTATTCACATAGAATTTTGTTCTCGCAGAGGTAAAATCTGTCTCCGACGCAAAATCTGCAACAAAAGAAGATATGCGTTAAAATAAGCATTCGAAATCCCGCCAGCTTTCAATTATACAATTCAGCCATAAACCTGACTAAGCCGAAAACAATCATCAATTTTTAACGCGCAATTATAAACATGCTGAAATTCGGTGACATCACTCTCCAACCGGCATTTTCCGATACATATTTGAACGGCCGACCGAAAGCGCGAATTAAAAACAGCTGAAAGTGGATGGCTCGATTATTCCGTTGTCAAATTACCCGTATGATTAAAACAAATAAAATATGCAGCTGACCGAAGCTCCGCAGCAATAAAAAGGCTTAATGGTGCAATAAAGTGAATCGGAAACAGAACAAAAACTGCAATTATAAACTTGTCAATACATTTACTGGGCCCTCTAACGTACCTAAATAATATTGATAACAACAAAACAATAAAACTGCAACTGCGCTCGTGAAATATTGGCCAATTCCTCTCTGTGAATTGTGGAATATCCGGCGATATTCCGAAAATAAAGATAGCTGATGAAATTGCGAGCCACGCTACATGCTTTATTTTTCCGATTTGGTAGGTCAATATGAAAGCAAAATATGACGTTTTTTTCGTTACAAATTCACATACTCAATCCACTCGAAATTATTGCCCACTACCCAAATACAAGACATGACAAAAACATTCGAAAAACGTAAGTGAAAGTTACTAAACGAGATATTGGTTGCCCTTAACGATAGGCTATAAGTCAACTTACATCACTAGGATTTCTTTTTACAGAGTTCATTACACGCCCCAGCAACACCCATCACTATTACGACCTTCCTCAATAAGTAAATATCATCAGGAGCTTCAAGCCTCAACCTATTCACTTAAGCACATAATGGAAATCTCCAATTTATTCTACACCTGACGGTGTTCTCAATGATAATTATTTTTATCGGAATAATGCATGCATATGTTATCCACTTTCAACGTTTTTCTTCAATACAGATTTTTTTTCTCAGCAGGAATAAAGAAAGATGATATTATCAGATTTTGAATGTATTGTCTTCATTCTAAAATCAGTTGTTCTTGATCAATTCTAGTGATCAATAGTTTTTCTTCCGTTTGATTATCTACACTCGATCTCTTTGCAACGCGAAACAAGCAATTCTACCCAAGAGGAATGTGCCGAAGAGGTAGTTTTGCGAGAAGAAGGGTGGACATACACAAGAATTGCAGAAAGGTTTAGAGTTTCCCACACAAGTGTGTCCAGAATGTTGCAGCGATTTAGAGAGACAGGTATGAATGTCCGAATACCAGGACAGGGTAGACCAGGGTAACAACTGCCATTCAAGAACGTTACTTGGGAGTTTCTTAGTTGAGACAACGGTTTGCAACCGCTCGCCTTCTTCAAAATCAGCTGAGCAAACTCATGAGGTGCAAATTAGCAATCAGGCAATAAGAAATAGCTTAAGAGAATATGATTCAAGGCATCGTGTCGCGGCAAGAGGCCCAGCTCTTAACCAGCCCATCGAAGGGCGCGTTTGGATTTTGCAAGAGAGCAAATCCATTGGGAAGAGGCCGATTGGGAAAGAGTTCTCTTCACAAATGGGTCTAGATTCCGCTTTTACCATTGTGATCGACGTTCCCTTGTATACAGACGTCCACAAAATATGCTCAGTGCAATTTCCTGAATACTATTGGTTTCGGGGAAGAATCGATTATGGTATGGGGTGGAATATCTTTGACTGCTCGCACGGACCTAGTGGTCGTTGATAATGAATCTTTGAATGCTGATAAGTACCTCATCATTTCCAAAGTTGCAGAGGATATTGGTTGTCTCATCAACACATCCGATATTGATAATTTCTATAGAGTACCTACCTTTGACCCATCTAGACCAAAACCTATAATCGTGAAATTTATTTCAAAACAGAAACTGGATAATTTTCTTGGAGCGTTCAAATCTACACGTCGTCAGTCAGCCTTTCCTAAAAAAGGTTTGAGAATCGAGAACATCTCCAACGACTTATTTATCAATGAACACCTGACTTCCAAAAATAAGAGGCTCCTCAAGAAAACTAAGGAGATCACCCGTATCAAAAACTACAAGTTTGCCTGGACTAGGAATGGTTGTGTCTTCGTTAGGAAGGATGAAAGGTCGAAAATCCTAAAAATTACCAGTGAGGAGGATCTACCAAAGATCGAGTGAAACCCTTAGAAGTACCTCGGAAGTCTACCAGAGATTGAACCTAATTCCTCTTGAGCAGCGCAGAAAGGTGACCGATATTATGTTCACCCACAAATTATTGAACAACTAAATAGATTGTACCCACATGTCCTAATACGAGAGGCTAGTTGTTCCCTCCTACAACACTCGGCATACAGAGACATTTTTCACCGATTTCGCTAGTACTTACTACTTTCTAAATTCTCCTATACACAGATTAATGAAAACTAATAATGATCTATCGATGGTCACTAACATCGATATATTTTTCGACTCTGCTTCGAAGATTCGGTCCGTTTTAATGAATTATTTCCGCCGCACTAGTTTTAATGGCATTGATTGATTGAGGTCGCTCAGACAATTATCTAATGTAAACCATATTGAACTATGTTGTTTTTTTCATTCTAAATTAGATTTAGGTATTTTATTTAGGGTTGACATTCATGTGTTATTTTTGTCACTTTGTACGTATTGAATTGTTTTGGGTTCGTCCCGTTTGTGTCCCGAATTAATAAAAAAAAATAATATACTCCGGGTTCCATTCAAGCCCAGATAAATGCCCTAATACGCACACTGGCCCGTTTGATTAATGGAAAAGGCACTAGGAATCGGTTTCAATATTGACTTGATGCCGTCCTAAATCATTTTCAGCGCCGAACGGCCATTCAACGGCCGCGATACCGCCGTGCGTAAATCAAGGCGTTTAACATCGCACGATGAAAAACTAACCGATCCCCGTCATAATTCCGAACAGAAAGGTCCTGAATGCGGTGTTGATGGCGTGCATATTCCGCTGCAGTTAAACCGTTGTCCGGCATAATGAATTTCCAGTGTGTCAGGTGTAAATATTTATCGGATTCTGGCGAATTTGATTTCGATGGAACGGGACCGTTATCCGTTTAATGTTCGCGGTGGGGGGTTTTTGTCGTTCCCCTGGCTTTTCAGCGCTGCTCTTTCAGAGCTGACAGATCGAATTTTGAGCATTGGAAAATAGAGGAAGGCTCAAAACAGCCTGCTTCTTCATGTGATTACTAGAAGAACAGGTTGCTTTTCAAATTTCGGAACTGGACCACCCTAGTTCCACAATCTGGAAATATTTTTGAGGTAATGCGGAAATTCTCCAGAATATAGTTGTTTCATTCTGATTCAGACTAGAAAAAAATTTTATGCAACCCCTGGAGAAATACAACTAAATTTTTTCTGAGCATAAGATATACCACATGAACCTTCGACAAAAGGAACAGAAACAAAATTCTTCGCATTCTTCGAAAAAAGGTGCATTCAGACAAAGAAACAATTTTTTTGATGGAAGCCTCGAACTACTAATATTTTCAAATTCGAATCATTTGTTCAAATGAATAATCTCATGAAAACTAGGCATTTTACAAGACTCTACGATATATACTTCAATATTACAAAAGGGACTCATTCATTAGGTACCCATCTATCTTACATCAACATACATCTTATTTTTGAAAGTTGAGTCTCCTGAATTTCTGGTAAAATTATGGTATGTAATGGTCATAATGAAGAAACAAAACATATCAAGTCTTTTTTGTTTGAAGAAGATTCACTGCATTAATGAAAAGCTATATTCCAAAGGCATTCCATTTGATGAAATGATTCACATAATGTATTTGAAAAGTACATTTTTTTATTTATTTTTTACCAGGTCAAATCAGAAAAAATGATCAGGAAAAAAAGTGGTTTATTTTTGTTTTAATGTGATTACATGTTGCTTTTTAATGTCGGAACTGGACCACCTTAGTTCCAGAATCTGAAAATAATTTTGAGATAATGCGTACTTAAGTCGTTTAGATATAACAGCGTTCTTCGTGTTGTAACCTAAATAGCTCATCTCGGTCAAGAATAATTTTTGGAATTTTCAGACTGGATTCACTCAGTAACAGAGCATCGATAGATTCGATTAAATTTCAGGAGTGAAACACCACGAATTAGCGAATTTCATCGTCGTTATCCGCTCTAAGAATTAGATCGTGAAGGTCGTATAAAATCACACTTGTCGGTCCAAAGCCCTACAGTTGATAAAAAATGTTAAACTTCATGTGTTGGGCCTTATGTGCCTAGAAAGTCATTTCTTCATACAACTTCCCAAATTCGATCGATTTCCTTTTGACGTATATGTAGGGTTCTAATCGCTTTTCACCTTTTTTTCTTACAAACATATCCTCAGAATTTTTTGATTTTTAACCAATAGACTCAAGAACCAAAGTTGTCAAGCTTCTAAAACTTTTTTTTTGTACGACCATTTCTCACCGAAATTCAGCCTGTTGAAAATCACCAAAAAATGTTTCTGTTCTTTTAATTTTTGCTTGATATTGAATCTCGTAAATGATTTAATCGATGTGACGAAAAAATTCTCTCCAATATAACCCACTCTCGTAGGTTAGTTGAATGCTTTTTGAAGAATATATTTTTTGTGCATATTTTTGAAATGCTCATTTTTCGAGTAATTTGTCATCAGAAAAATTCAATGTCAGCAAAATTTAAGAAAATTTATTACTCTGGCTGAATGCAACTTTGTTCAAAAGATTCACAGGCAACATTTTTCGAGAGGCTTAGGCGGTAGGTCTAATGCACGAAAAACTTTAAGTGAACCGGAAAAGATGGTTACGAAAAAATATTTTCTTACCTCTCAAGAATTTGTTGTTGAAATATATGTAGGTACAAGTCAGAGACTCAACATATGTATCAGGCTTCTTCTTTCAAATGCCTCTAGAATTTCGTAGTCTTATGTCCCATGTTTTAATGAGTTATGTGCCATTCAACTTGTCCTGAAGGTTTCATCAATATCGTTTCTTTCGTGTTTCGATATTAACTTTCCGTACCTCATACCAATTTTGTAGTCTCTTACAGCTGTTTTTAATATCCGATCTATCCATCGAAAAGGTCGGTAGATACTGAGCTTTGAATATTTCGTAAATATCATGCGCACTAGCTATGTATCAACCCTTTCGGTGGATAGATAGGATGTTGGATGTTATATATGGCGTATCTGAATAACACGAAAAAATGTGAAGGGTAATTCTGTGGTCAAAAGAAAGAAGAGTAATTGCCATGAAATTGTTGAAAACACCCCGGAAAAGGTCAACCCATCCGAAAATGAAGAAAAATGATTTTTCTATTCCATTTTTTTCTGTATATCAAGCTGAAGACTCGAAATTTCTTTAAAAATATTTGTCGATAAACGCACACTTATGGGAATTTTTTCTACCCCGAAATATGCTCAGTGGGGTATTTTTCTAGAATTTTTCTTGGAGGAATATCTCAAGTTTTCGAATATAAACTTGTAGAGATTGGAATAATAATAGTAATGAATTATTCTTTCCAGCCATGTATTTGAAACGAAAAATGTTCATCCAAGAAAGAAGTTTTGAAAACAATTCACTAAGCGGCTGACTATTTCAACCTCTCAGAAGCATGATTCAAGGCAGAAAAAAATCCAAGACGTGTAGTTTCATCATTATTTAATATACACTGAAAATGAATAAGAAAACAATTTTTTAGTTTTAGGGGAAGCGTAACTTTTAGGGTTTCTGAACAAAGATAGCCCTGAAGACCCATCATCAATTTCATTAGAGACATATACCCTCTATCTTTTGGTGTAACTCGGGTATTCCATGTATATTAATGATCGCGACTACACTATTTTTGGATGCCCTTCGCATTCGCCATTTTGCGACCAGTCCATAAATCCAGTCCAGTTTTCATCGAGAATTTCGTCGGCTATTTCTGCGTGTAGCCGCAAATCTGTTGCAACTTCCGGCATAACTGTGGACATAAAATGGCGAATCGCTGCCATTACAATATCGTAACAGAGCGATGACAAAAGAAGATAACAAATTGAATTTATCGCCCTCGGCCTTTCCATTCAATTACAGCGAAAAAACGACGAACAAAATGGCCAGCTATTAAATTGCGTAGAATATATATAACTTCAATAGTTGACCTCATAATGCAATCTTTTACAGAGACGGATGGGAATATAGACCTGCAGTCTGAAAAGATTTTTGGACCATCATACCTACCACACTTTGTTGAAAGTATGATATGATATTTTTCATTACTTTTGTTAGACAATTTCAGAACTACTTATACCTATATCACGATAAAGGTACTTCAGGGATTTTTTATCGATAATTTCGAAAAAATATCTATGGAGGTCTTGATTTTTATTCAGAAGGCGATCAAACTTTTCTCAATTGCCACATTGATTGGTATGCTATTGAAGAAACTCCTGAAGTATTTCTCGAAAGTTTTTGTTACTTTAATGATTTATCTACTTAATCTGAGAATGAAGAGTATTGAAAGACAGAGATTATTTTGCACGGCAGTTTATGAAAGCCAGCTTGATTATTGTTGACCGAAATGAGTTTCGATATACATACAACATATTTATATCATAATGTATATTTTTGAAATTATCTGAAAAGAGTCTATTAAAAATATTATAGCACACTACGGTTTCCATCTGAGATTTTTTTGAATGCTCTGAAATTTGAATCGACACTTAAATTACGATAGCACCAGTACAAAAAACTGAAAAAACTGCCCTTAAGATATTTTCATTTCGAGAGCATTATCACAATACTGTGGAGGTTTTAACGAACGAATGTTTTCCGTTTTTTTCTTGTATTGATTCGACAATCATTAACTTCCTTATATGCCATGGGGTGAGTCCAACAACAGATTTTTTTCCAACCCATTGAAACAATTTCATATCTCACTCACTCACATTTTGTTTTTCGGTATAACACAACTTTTTTCAATTTTGTGAACTAGTCTCGATGATTTTCGATCATCTTCTAAAATCGACGAATGATCAGTTGGCTGGCCAAACTTCGTTTGAAAAAACTTTTCCAGTATTACCTATATGAAAATTCGGTTTTTATGACATCACGAAGTATCCAATTTATTCGTGAAACTTTCTCTTGCTTCATTTGTATATTTGATACTCATTTGTGCATAGAAATCCTTTCTTGAGTTTCAAATAAATAACTTTTCATCACTATTTCATAGATGATTTAATTTTTTTGCAAGATAATCGAAAGGAATACTAAAATCAATAGTTTCAACCCTCAACTCACACAACTTGATTGTTCCAACCATAGAACAACTTTCAATAGAAGATTACTCCGACCGCTCCAACCCTTAGTCCGACCCTGCACCAACTTGTTTTCGTTTATTAGCGCCGATTTCCACCTAACTGCCCCCATAAAGTCGAAATCTGAACATCGTGATAAACCAACCATTGTTTACTTGATTGTTGAATTTATGTTTGTACAAATTAAATCGGACAACTACCGCTATCTGGCGGTAACAAAAGTTGATAATCAGCTGCAGTTTGCCATCGTATTGTCGTATAGCGGCGAACACATACAACGGCATCCCTGTTTTCATATGGGACTACAAATACAATGACTAAATCGTCGTTTAGGCCACCGTTGGCTATGTTGGCGTCATATTATTTCAACTGGCTAGTCAGACTTTGAATTCGTGGAACTTATTTTTCTTATTTCATTGAGTTACAATGAGAATAAGAAATGAAGAAATTTAATTGTGTTAATTTCTTGAGGTGGAGTATTTCTGTAATAATATTAAAATTCGAGAAAAATTCCAATTTTTTCTCAGAATAATTTCCTTTCAAAATGACAAACTATGTATCATCACAGAAACTTTCTTTTCAGATTTGTGTCTTCATAATTTATGATATCATTATGGTAATTCATGATAATAAAAAAAATAAATAAAACTGTGAGTGGAATATTGCCTCCGAAAAAGATCTCACTCGATCTGAAGTATCTTCAACCGTCTGTATTCCTTTTACCAAGCGAGTCCAATAAAAATGGTGATGAAAAACGAAGTTCTTTCGACCTCAGGAGTTTTTCGTAAAAATATTCGTAGGATAGCAAGAACAAATCGACTCATATGTATTTTCACAAATGTTGGAGTGTTTCTAGAGTAAATGAACCATTCAATTCTCAAGAATGAGCGTTTGAATCAAATTGAGAAAGAAGTCCAGTTTAATCCCTAGATGATTAGAATCAAAATTGAGATCGAAATTATATTTCGAGAAAAAATATTTGTAAAAGTCCACAAAACATTTTTGTTTCGAATGGAAACATTGAATTTTTCAGATTTGAATCTTCTCGGACCAACACGCAAATTAACACTCCAAAATTGATTTTATGAAATCCCGACGATCTAAACCCATTTTCAATTCCCGTCGACTGTTCGATCATCGACGTGATGAAAATTCCTCGTAAAATTATAATAGAGTAGGATAGTTTAATTAATTTAGTAACTCCACCTTGCTAGGAACCTGAGGAATGATTTATGCACACCCTAAAGCGACATAATGTAATTTACAGTCGCGATGGAAACATTCACATCCACGCAGAATGCCAAACGACGTTGGCGGCTAAACAAATAGAGCTCAGAGATGTTTCGTCTCATTGAATTGATGAAGAACTTGTAGGTTATAAATTATGACAAACCTATTTTTCCGGGCCAAGCTACAACAGCTCACATAAAAGATTTCAATAATTCTGAAGTCAAGAAGTGTGGAAAAAATTTATTCAACAAACATTCATTGTCATGCTCTAAGTCTAGTTTATGCAGAGTGGTGTCTAGTCAGATATTCGTAACATGAGTTTTTCCCGAAACGCTGAAACAAAACAACTCATTGGCACGGGATCATCTTGAAATTTCAAATGTATGATGATCCTAAAAGGAGCGAAGAGAATCTCAAGAGCTTCAAATAGCTATGAAGAAGGTTCTGGTGGTGGGTGAATCCGCTCGAACATTATTGTTTTGCTTGACTTCCATGAATGTAATCCGAACATAAATCGGACGGGAATGGCTACTCTAATAAGTGGTGATTTATAGAAATTGAAATGATTGAAACGAGAAACAAGAACTGGGCTAAAATTCTTGGTCGAAATGAAGTAAACGAAAAAAGATAATTTAAAAAATGCAAATAGTGAGGGACATAGAGGGATAAAATAAAACTTAAGACAGTGAAAATAAAAGTAAGAACGTCGTTATCGACGTTGAGGACCAGCTAGGATTATTAGATTTTTTAAGGACAAATAAATCCACAAATTACGGAAATAGTGCACACTCTTCTGCTAGCTCAAGTGTTTTCGCACAAATGATATCTTATAGGGCAAATCGATTCAAGAAATATCATCTTACGGTCAAAAGTTCTTCTTTCCTGCTGTATAAATTTTCGGCATTCAAAAACCTTTCATGATATTCATCAGACGAGGAAAAACTAGAATTTCTCGATCTGAAATCTCGAACATCTTTGATTTTTGGTGGAAACAACCACTTGAAGATTCGAGTTCTTCCATATTTTTCAGAAGAAAAATCGCTGATTGGCACAACAGAACAAGGTTGAGTTTAATTTTCAGAGAGAACGAGAAGTGCTTTCCAGTAACAGGGTGGGGTAAGCCAGGGGCGCCCCGCGTGCACAATTTTTGCAGTCTCCCCAGAAGCCCCTCACCGAATTCATGGGGCTTCATGCACTCAGGTCTAAGAAACGAAGAATTGAAATATGCCAGTTTGTTTACTTACTTTGAGATTCTTTTGAGGGTGGATTTTTATCTCATTCTGATTTATTTATCAGTTCTGCTTTTATAATCTAATACAAAATTGAAAATTGATAGGTATAAATAAATCGTTCTTTGACGTGTAACTGCCATATCGAGTGCCTGAAGCACCATTTCGTCAAGCCCCAGGGTTTCAAGCTCTTGACTGGAAAGCAGTGAAAAGGCTTGGAATCATGAAACAGAAGGAAAAACGTGAAAAATGCTGCTTTTTCGAAATGAGAGTGATAGATACAATATATCATATCCAATGTTACATTTCATTAAAATACGAGAGACATCAAGTTAGAAGTTTTCTCATTGGGACACCTTGTTGAGCAAGAGTTACAAAGTAGGGCCTGCTACATGGGGTGAATGAATCTCAACTCGACTTTCTCTTTCAGTTTCATAGAGCAATTCGGTGGCAATAAATCGGTACAATACCATGTTCCTGCTACATACGTGTACGAGGAAATCTCATATGGACCTTCGAAATGACGGTATTATAGCGGTAGAAACTCCGCGTATATTCCAGATTAATTAAATAACACATGATGTTTTGTTCGCGATTATCATTGTTCGTGGTGGATGTGCAGTCATAAAGGACGTAGAGTTAGGATAAGGCAGGGCAGGACCCTTACGTTTTCGTTCAGTAGCTTCATGCTTAATTACGATAGGTCCAATATAATAACTGATTTTTTTTCTGATTGATGCTAAGTGAAAGATTTTTATGATTCCGGACAACAAAAACATTTGAAAAGGTAGCATTTCACATGCGAGGAAACAAAGTTAAACGGCAGATTCATCAACTTGATCCAGGGATTAGCAGAAAAATTGAGACATATGATATAGCAATAAACGTCTGAAGATAAATTTCAAATTTCACATATTTTCTAAAACTGAGAAAAAAATTTACGTCTGTTACATTTTGATTATGGGTTTCATAAAGTATCCCAATTAACGAAATATCCTACAAATTGGAACTTCGAAAGCTTCTATTAGAAGGAATGATATATGAGACGACAGCTTTCATTAAGAGCACAATAAAGATTAGAAAATGTCACAAAGAATTACTATATGATTGCCAAAATAATATAAAATGCAAACCTCACAACGAAAGTGAGTTAAAAGCAATGTAAAAGAACTAAATATATTAACAGAACATCTTGATAATCTGAATATTTTTTCGACACGAGAAGAGATAAATGACAACAGAAGAAAAAAAGTTAATCGAAATTCAGATAATTAAAATTCGAATCGGTTATAAAAGTTTGACCCTAGATAAAAATCAACCGAAGAAGATTTTCTTCTGTTTCACTTCAACCTCGATGTCTATTGTGCCATTCATCAAGTGCTATACCTCGTACTTCAGAGTTTGCCTTAGTGTTCCAGAGTTCTTATAAACTCCACAAGATCAGGACAGGATGGCTTCCTTAAATTGGCTTATAATGACGGGGAATTCTAGCCAGAGTATCCGGAGCCTTTTATTCCTCATCTTGTAGTACTTCATGAGGCCCTCACAGAAATTCATTAATGAGGTAAAGCTTAGTCTTGCCATCATCCAGAATTCTACTATACCCCGCTATTTTGAAGGAACATTCTGGAGTGATAACGCTTTGTAGGTGCAATTTTCAACACCGCAGAGATTCTAGGCCAAAACTTTCTCTATGAAAATTCGAGCTTATTTAGAGCAATTCCAAGACAAATTGAAAAACAAATTGATTTGATAAAAATCGGACAAACTTCTGAAGCTGTGAGCTTAGAGTATGATTCAGATGGCGGGATATCAGAAAAGTACAAAAACTAAATGAAACAAAATATTCGGCTCAAACGTGGATCAATCGCACGAAGGAGATCATTTCGAGTTTGATGAGCGAAAATTATTACCAGATACGCCTCCTACTTGTTGAAAATGCCGCATACGAACCTGCTCTTTCTTGTATTAGCATTTGTTGGACACAAGAGCAGCAGCGCTCCATCCAATATAGCGTAGGTCAACACAATGCTTTTATATCCTTTGGTAATGAGGATGATTTAGAACACCAATTAAACTGTTTATATAAAAGAGCCCCCTTCGTCCTCCTATGAACAAATATATCTGCCTGTATGTTTGTGTACGCCTGGATGCTGCGTAGAGGGATGTATTGTTCCTGTTGCCCGTGCCGTAATCCCAGTAGGTTACTCTTTGTCTTTACAGACATTTTCATTCGTTTTCATGATCCGAATAATCTGGATGTGACGAAGATTAAGATGGTAATTTAGATCCGTAATTACTCGAACCATAAGTTGGTTGACTATTATCGGCAAAAACGGAAATGAATTCAGGCAAAAAAATCAACGTTATGAATACGAAAGAACGAAATACTTTGTGGCATTAATAATTGTTGTTCTCGGCGATTGCCTCGAAGAGATTTTTTACATACGGTTGTGCAGATTTGATTAAAAAAAAGTTTAAACAGGGATTTAAAGCATCACCTTTTTTTTGTAGATGATCTGAAATTAATGGCTTTATAGAAAAAACAGATGGACCTGGAGCTTTGAAAGAATTTTGAAGTTACACTTAAATGAAATTTGGACTAGAAAGTGGGCATAAAAATTTTTATGATTATGTGTATCAGAGATTGATGTCTTGATGAAAAATACCATGTAAATATTCCAATTGAAAAATAGATCTATTGTTTTGTTTATTTTTGAATGATGTGATTCTGTAAAGTAGCTTGAAGCTAGAGTGTACACTCTAGCTAGTGATAGTAGTAATAATCGGAATTAATACCATTTTTCAATTCCCGTGCCACATCATTTGATTGTTTCTAAGATGATTTGTTCTGAATAAAGACAAAATAATAATAACTAGGGTCTAATAAAAGGACGGCACTTCTGAAGTAGGTAACAACGGAGTGATCAAAGTGGCTATACATACAAAAATCTTCACATCTTCCTGAAAACTTAATTTGGGTTTTCTCTCCAGTCTCTGAAACAGGAAAGTATTAAAAAATTTTTCTGAATAATAAAAGAACCGTCCCTGCGTAAAAAATTTGACACTAATTTTTCAGAGGCCGAAACTTTAGAAGAAGAAATTGTTGCCTAACAATGAACAAAAATAAAATTTTTTGATTGACAAATCAAGATATTGTCACGATTATACAAACTTGAATGGAAACTAGGAATTCTCTGACGAAGGAGTCTGATTTATGTGTTTTATTTTTGTTCATTGTTTCTTGTAAAGTTTTGGCCCCTATCAAATTAGTGCTCAAATTTTTAGGCAGGGGCCTTTCGCATATTATCCAAAAAAAAAATTTTTCTACTGTTTTTTATTTCACAGACTGGAAGGGAAAACCGAAATTAAGTTCTGAGGAAAATTCAAAGAACTCCCAGAAAAAATTTTAATCAATATCTTCACACAAATGAAAAAAGAAGTGATAGGAGATGAGAAAATGAATCGAATATTGAAAACTAGCCTGAACAGCAAATATTTGTTATCAATTTCTACTCTCGCTCAGCATGGAACTACTTATTTGGCATAATTTCTTGGACCAAAACTGGCCTCAACGCACTACAAAGAATAATGAGAATGATTCCCAGCCAAGGCTCACAAAGAATATCAAAAAAGATAGGTATTAACGAGGGTATTAATGATTTGATCATAATATGTTTCAGCAAATTATGGTCTTCAGGAATACTTCTCAGAAAATTAATATTTCGTCTGAACTTAATCGAGTAGTATTGTTCTACTTCGATAAAATAGCAACATCATAATATCGGTGTCCAAGAATATATCTAAGAAAGTAGACTGTAAAAATTGATCAGGAAACCCGCTTTCGTAAAACACCAGAAAGAGATCAAAAAGGCTTAAGAAGACAGATCTGCGACGAACTATCAGTTGACCTCCGGAAAACTATTTCACGAGAATTAGGCTTTCATGATAGGTAACCCATACCAAGTTAAACTAACGAGAAACAACAGTAACCGATGATGGGAGTGTAGTTTTCAACCTTGAAGAAGATATGAGATTTTTAATTTCAAATATGGTGAAATCACAGTGACAGCTGAACCTTCCATAAAATTTCTGATTTTAGATGTAGCTGACAAACTTAGATGGTATTATCATCTAGAATATCTCAGCAAAAAGTTGCATGCAGCCCATTATGCTCATTGAGTCATTAATCACCATCTGTTATAGTAATTTCCATACACACTTGAATTACAATATATTATTGTGGGGTAATTGAGTATTTTCGAATAGAATCCACCACTATCAAGCAAATCAATATGCATAAAAACAAGAGTATAACTCCACCATGTTAATATTTTCAAAAATAATGTTCGATTTATATAATAGAGATTATCGTTGATCTTCTCAATCTTTGTGTTGACTTTCAATGAACAAAATCGAATCTATATCAACATTCACCGAGCTGATAATAAAATGAAACCAATTTCATAAAAAATTTCGAATATCAGTAAATATAATGAAAATAGGTTGTCTGAAATATTCCTGAATAGAATATTTTCCAATTATTTCTAGAAAAATGATTTTTCATGAAATGCTGCAACATCATGAAATATAATTTTGAATTATACTGGGCCTGAAGTATGAAGCAAGTAGAATGTGTTGACATAGGGTTGTCTGTTATGCACCTGATTGAACATTCATATAGGGGTGTGGAAATCAATTATTTTCACCTTTGTGATAATAGAAAAAAATTCATATCAACACAAGCGCTGTTTTATTGGGAATAAGTTGATATAGGGTTGTATGCAACACATTTTATTTTGATAGAGGTCGCAAAAACAGAGAGGTCTTAGGTAAGTATAGGTATCGTGTAATAATAATAATAAGGGATGGAATGAAAGACACTGCAAATGAGAGAAAGGGAATTTATGTAGAGAAGAGATACCCCTACTACCTTCCATCTTGTGAACAATACAAAGATCTGTACTGCTGGAAGGAACAATAGTACGCAAATACTAATAAGCCAAGAAGCTGCCCGAAATTGACCACCACAGTGAGTGCAAAAAACTGGAATGTGCTTTATAAGAACATATTCTTCCTGTTATCTAAGATTTCTAGGATAAGTGATCATTTGGGGGGAGGGGGACTGTGGGAGCCGCCAGCTACCTTCCGATAGCTGCTACACATTTCTTATTGTAAATTGATGACCGCAACAGGCGTATTCAAACTCCAAACTCGGAAATTTCGCTGTTTGCGATCGGTACCAAAATGGCCATCTCCACAATTCACGCACCCCGAATTTGAGTGAAAAAGACACGCGTTCCGTTATTTTCAATCGCAGGAAGGAAAATCCCTGAACCGGAACGTCCTTCCGCGTAGCCCTTTATTGAATCACCTCCGCAGACATATCGCTGTCCTCGAGATTGCCGTCCATATCATGATTTTTTCATATTTTCATTCTTCCCGACACGTGCGCCCCGATGTAAAATTGATCCGGACCGGAAAAAGCTGTCCTTTGTGCAAATAATTCGTCTTGGTGGGTCCTCGAAGGGCACAGGACAATCCGGAAGGTAATACGGACGCTGGGCCGGCCACATATCTATCAACTCTCAAACAGCGCAGGGGTTGCAGACTTGATGCCGAAATGATTTCCCATATGACCCCTAAAGTGTGTAAGAAAGACTATGCTGGTCAATGTAGATGGGACGAGGGGTGAGTGTATGCAAATAAGGGTAGCTCGAAACGTCTTGCAGGTTGTCGAGGCGGGTAAATTGGTTGTTCGGTACATTTTAGATCTCGAATATATTCGAATGGTGATATATAGTCCGTTTCAAAAGGATTGTCATCAAACCAAACCATGGAAATCCATCTGGGGCTTCATTTATAGGTACAAAAAGATAATAAGAATTTTTGTGTGTTCATCATTGTATTTTCCATGCATTCTAGGTTTCAGTGAAACCCCTCAGAAGCTACTTAAAGCTAATCAAAGATTGAAATACAGTAGAATCCGCTTATAATGACATCGAAGGGAAATGAAAAATACGTCCCGGAGGTCACATAAAGCAGAATTTCAGCAAAATTTATATTTTTCTTGGATTCAGTTTGAGAAAAGAACGATAAATTTAAATTTTGCTTTATTGAAAAAAAAATGACTTTTCTTACAAAAAACTGAATATAAAGCACTTTTTCATTTTATAGAAAAATAATCTGAAATTTTAGTTTGCGTTTGTTTTTTTTTCGACTTGAAATAATAGCTTCTTACACCATTGTACAACTTAGAAATGGCTTCAATGGATGTCGTTTTGTCCACAAAACACCAATAATCTCTTCAAGGATCTGGATTATACTAAAAAGCATGTCGGCACGCGTATGTCTCGAATCGTATCAAACCTCATCGCATTAAAATGGGTAGGGTGGCTTGAGAAAACGATCGAGCGGTCACTATAACCGGAAAAATTTTCGAAAAATCATGTTGTCTGAAATCATGTCATTGTAAGCGACATGTCATTATAAGCGAAGTCATTAAATCCGGACTCTATTATTGTAAGGAGTTCTGAATGAAACCAAACTTAACACTGTATTTGCGTCATTATAAGCGATTGGTCAGTATAGCCGGCGTCAAAATAAACGGATTCTACAGTATATCAATATATATATATATATATATATTCTTTTGAAAAAGAGAGCTAAAATAATACAATAAATGTTGAAACAAAAAGAACCTAAGCTGAGGTAAAAAAAGGAACGGGGTACCACAACATTCTTCGTATGATACTATAGTATCATACGATACTTTCATCACCAGTATCATACGATACTATAGAGCCAGGGGAAAAAACCTCAGCCGAAAAAACCTGTCTCCCCGTTAAAAAAATAAAATAAAATTGTTCTGAATATTCTATATAGAAGGACAATATAACCTATGAAATGGTTGAATTTATCACCTCCGTGGAACATATTTCTGAAGGCAGATGTATTTGAAGAATTTCTTGTGAAATTAAATACTTTCCATCATTGTAGTATTGACAAATTTTCAAATTAAACTTCAATTGCAAAAGGGGAACAAGCTGAGATGACGACTTAAATATACACACTCATACTATTTCAATGTAGTTAAAAATTGCGCTTGGAATGCTTCAACATGAAATATTGCAGGCTTTCGAGAAACTGCAATGGGGAAATATCATTCATAAAATAATTGGGCCTTCACCAGAGATAACTAGAAGTTCGTTCTCTAGAAGACCTTCAACAATCTTTGCATTCCTACTGAATGATGACTATAGAGAGTTCAGCCAATTTCTCGGCCTATGTTATTTTTTCTGAGTATTGGGGTAAAAAAAAGTATAAAACTGACATAGCTTTATAATTTTATAGCCAAATTGTTGAAACAAACCGAATATATTTATTAACAAATTGTGAATCATTTGAAGTATGAAATGCTATAAAATAGATCACTCATTATTTGTGTTTATTAATACTGCCGATTTCATGATTCATTGAATGATGTACCAAATGTTTATTTTGATTGAAATCTAGTTACCTACTTCTCATGCAGTTGCAAAAAGTTGTCAAAGTCAAAATGGTGATTTTTGATGATTTTGCATGTGGGTTAATCATATAGATACTAATTATAACTGAAAAAGTTACCGACTTCCCGTAGAACGAAGGGATTGTTTTATCAACCCTAAACATGAAAGAATTTAAACTCGGAAACTATTCTCCGGAACAGAAACAGATTTTGCATGTGAGTTGATCATTTTGATCCTAATTACCACTGAAAAAATGATCGACTTCCCGTATGACGGACGGGTTATTTTTTTAACCCATATTGAAAAATTTATATATCGGAAAATATTTTTCGGAACACATACAGATTTTGCATGTGGGTTGATCATATGGATTCTAATCACCACTCAAGATGATCGACTTCCCGTCTACGAAGGGGTTGTTTTTTCAACCCTCAACTTTAAAATTTTATATCTCGGGAACTATTTTTCGGAACACATACAGATTTTTCATGTGGGTTGATCATTTCGATACTAATTACCATTGAAAAAATGATCGACTTCCCGTGAGACATAGGGGTTGTTCTTTCAACCCCTAATATTGAAAAATTTATATCTCGGGAACTATTCTTCGGAACACATACAGATTTTGCATGTGGGTTGATCATATCGATACCAAATACCGCTGAAAAATGATCTTTTTCTCGTCTACGAAGGGGTTGTTTTTTCAACCCTCAACTTTGAAATTTTTTTTTCTCAGAAACTGTTCTTCGGAACACACACAGCTTTTGCATGTGGGTTAATCATATCGATATTGATTACCACTGACAAAATTATCGACTACAATTTTCAAAGTTGAGGGTTGAGAAAACAACCCCTTCGTCCCACGGGAAGTCGATCATTTTGTCAGTGGTAATTAATATTGATATGATTTACCCACATGCGAAATCTGTATGTGTTCCGAAGAATAGTTTCCGGAGATATTCAATTTTCAAAGTTAAGGTTTGAAAAAACAAACCCGTGATCGCACGGGAAGTCGATCGTCTTCTGGTAAAATCGATATAATCTAGCACACGAAATACCAATATGCTCCAACAGATATTCTCCGAGATATAAAATTTTCACAGATTTCAGTTAATTTTCGATCGGCCTGCACGCCACTGTACCGCCGTTCGGGTGCTTTCGCCCAACTAGCCGCTGGAAACAGTCTGCCAAGTTCACACCGGTGATGTTGGTCGTACTTCCCAAGTGTTTCATTTCACATTGTCGATATTATTTTTTCAATTCTTTTCATTCGAGTATGACAAAGGTGGAATGGAAAATGCAGGAATGTGAACAATATTTCAACCAGAAAATTATGCTTTCTTCCCAAGTTTTCACTATCGTTTCGATAACTGTGACATTAACTTCATATGGTGTTTTGTTATGTGAGTTATGAAAAGAATAACCTTCATAGTTTTGTAAAAAAAAATCCTTAGAAATTAAAAAGAGGTGATTTCTACTTCGCCTTTTGCGATGTATAAATTCAGGTATCATATTTCCTTTTTTTAAATCTGAAATCCTCACCTGTGGTTGCACTGTTGACACGCGAAGCACTCCAAATGGTACACATTATTCCTAGCCCTCATCACCATCTCGAAAGCTGGTATCACCTTCGTGCATGCCGCGCAATAACCTGTGTTTCCGAACAGTCTCAGATAGTCCCGTTTGCACAAAATCAAATTCGCTTTGGTATACAGGGTCGACCCGACCTCACCCAACCTACAGTCGCAACATCCGCACTTCAGGCAATCCTCGTGCCAGTATAGGTCGAGAGCCTTCAAGAGGTAGCGTTCTGTGATGGGCTTGCAGCAACCCGCGCATTCCTGCTGACCGGTGTTGGAGCCAGGCTTTGGAGCCTCGCTTTTGGACACGTCCATGGTCATCATGGGGCCGTTAGGCCGGCTCTTTATCTGTAAAAAAAAAGAGACATGAGTATTCCGAACCATGAAAAGGATGTATTGAATTGGACAATTAACAGGCATGAATGTATTCGAGAGATTTCGTCCAGAAATGATTGAAACCTCTTGTACGAAACGTATTCATTAATAAACTTATATTCTGCTATAGTAGACAAAAATTCCGTTTTTCGTAGTATTAAAAGTTGTTTGGTTTATCTATGAGGGATGATTTCCCTTCATTAGGGTCCCATAGCGGTCTTCAAACATCTGAAGTGCCGAAAAATCATTACCTGGATGGTTGTAGCTGGATTGAAAAACCCTTACGACCAGAGAGCATGCATTTGAAGATTTTGAATCTGAATATCGAAGGAATTTCGAAAGACAAGTGTGATTACGTCTCCAAATTAGCTGATGAACATGGTACCGGCGTAATTCTTCTGCAAGAAACCCACAGGGCAACAGAAATAAATCTTCGTAAAAGAGGACAGTTGAAAGGTTATGTCCAATATACGGTTTAGCTTCTTATGTTAAAAAACTATCAGTTCGTAATGTTCAACAGATTCGGAAAGGGGAAATTGATAAAGTTTTTTTCGTTTCTTTCAAATTTTGTGACATTTCTGTCAGAAATATTTATGGACCTCCGAACATTATTTGGCCAAGAAATCTGAATGTTGATGTTTCCCACCCACCAATTTATTGCGGAGATTTCAATTCTCATCACGTAATGTGTATCGATAGAAGTGGTATAGCTCTTTTTGTAGTAGTTGTCTTGCACTGACACTTCATATTGAATATTCAAATGAAAATCGATCTATTAAACGAAACTTTCGTACAATTTTTTCGAGCAATTTAGATGAACAGGAAAGTGGTTAAACGCCGAGATGGTATTCTCTAACGTGCATCTAGTTTCCTTTATTCCAGGATATATCATTGAAGCCAAGGAACCGGTTACAATGGACCAAGCTAGTTAGGAACGTCGACCCGAGATGTCGTAAGGAACAGCGCAGAAGATTTCTGTTATTGAAATAGAAATATTTCTTCTTCTGATGTAGTATCAGATGGGAGAGTTTGCTGTAGTTCGAATGTAACGTTTTTTGTGAAAAAGAAGATGGTACGAATATGTATAGGGTGATTGTTTATATTTTACTCAATAGTTATCTCAGTCGTACACAAAATTTCAAATAGTCAAATTTGCAGTATTTTGTATGGGCATTCAGAATTTAGTGCTAAGAATTGCATAAAAGCATCGTTTATCTAAAAATTCCATGTGGACTGTTGTTTTTCAAATAGCACACCCTGTTTTTTACTTTCCTAAACGGTAAAGCTCTTTCTTCTTATTTCAAATATATATACTTCATTGATGAAATCATCTCCGGCAGTTTTTCAAAAAAATAGATATTTTCTTCTAAATCTAATGCAGCTGTGGAATGCCTTAGAGAGAGAACGATGCGATTTTCACCTCAAAGGAACCGTAGATAATGAGACATCTGATATTTATATTATTTATTTATTAAATGAAAAATAAATAAGGTATTCGAATGACCTCCATTTACTGCTAGACAGGGTCGATATATTTTTTAAGGTTTTTGAGGATTTTCGTTACCATTTATGGAATATTGTCAATTTCTTCCTCTATTCTGAATTTAATGTCTTCAATATTTTACGGACGGGCCATATACACTTTATATTTCAAATATCTCCATGAAAAACGGTTCAATGATGTTGAGGCCGTAGAATGGAACTTCGATATATATCAAAATCACAGCTCTGTCGATTAAGAAAATAAAATAAATTGTGTGCCATTTGAAAAGCAACACTACACATAGAATTTTCAGGTTAACTATGCCTTTATCCATTTTTTAGTCCGGAATTTTCAATGCCCACAAAAAAATTCTACAAATTCGCCCATTTAAACGTTTTTGTACGACTAGTAATAACTGAGATAGCCATTGAGTAAAATATAAACAATCACCCTGTACCTTTTTCGTTTAGAGTTTTTTGCAAAACAAGCCATTCGAATCGTACAATATTGTGAATTTCATTCATGAAAAATAGTAGGTATTCATCAAAGTTCATGAATAAATGACATTTTGAAAGTGACTTGCGAAAATTAAAAATAGAACCAGTTCTTTCAAAATCTTCGTCAAGATGATGTAAAATTTTAACTTCGCATAACCGAAAAAAGAATCTCCTTGATGGTCTTAGGTTTTTCAGGAGCAGAGTGTTCTGTTGTATTTAGGATCTTCAGGAGCATCAGAGTAAAGCATTCTGTTGTTCAATTGAATAGCGGAGCTGAATTTTTAATATTATATCTATTAGGATCTGACTTCATAGTCATTGTGGACCATATCTTGACTGAACATCGATCGAAACTGTTTCACTCCTGGTAAAAGGTATACAGAATGGCAGGAAAATCATTACAGGGTTGGACTGGTTCTAGGATATTGGTCGAAATAATATTAAAATTCAATTATATTGGAAAGTGTTAGAAATAAAGATATGTATTCACATGAAAATTATTTTTCAAAATATAGAGTGTTAACAATTGCAATGAAGAAAGCTGGATACACAAAAAAGAAATGTGAAAGAAAAGAAACTCTATCCTTGATTCTTGAATAAAAAAAAACAATTTCTCTATTTCAGTATTGTGATGAGTTTATCACAGTACTGAAAGTAGTGCTTTAATAACATTCATTACAGCATTGTTTTCAGTTATATTTTTCGTTTTGTGGTTGTCAGTACTGACCTCAAATACTGTCAATTTTCAAATAAAATTCCGTATTCTGTGAAATTTTGTCACAACAACTCGCAAGATAAAATACGAAAGTCACTAATCTAAATTTTTATTTGAATTTCGAGAGTATTTCATAAAACTTGACTGAAATATCATCTAATACTCATCGCAAAAAGTAATTTCAACTTCCATACTTTCGAAAACTCCCTATTCGTAGCTGGTTCTCCAATTTGGCGTTCGTGTTAGAAAAGGAGCTTATTCCGCAACACTTTTTGTAGATTCGGAATCTTTTTTTCGAGCTTGAAAGTCAGCCCATGGATTGATAAAATTACAAACTGTGCTCGAAAATTATTTTGTTTAATTTACGATATTGGCAAATGGTGGAATTTTCATAAATGAAAATATTGTTTTCATTTACTTGGCTTAGAAAAAGTCACTAAATGATATTATGGAAATATTTCATAAACACGAAAAAAATTAAATGAAATTGAAAAAAATTATATTCATAATCGTGCAGAAGGTTCACTATATATAGCCTGTATCATTTGTTCATTCAAAAACTCGGTACTTCGTTGGTCGTTCTCGAATTTTTGTACCCGTGGAATAATATCAATGCCTTTCGCACTCATATTATGAATAACTTCACTATCATAGGCAAATTCAATTTCTAATTCGGTTGAAGATGAAGCCCTAACCTCGACCACATGCTGTGTGTATACTTTAGGTGATTTCATTTACATGCAGAAAATTTGGGTGCAGCAGAGTCCAGACCTGTACATTTCAGGGCAGTATATGTGGATAAATAATGTAAGGCAATAATAAAATATGGCAAGTCCGGCCAGCGGTAACATACCTCGCTAGTTTAATAAAAACGTCAAGCCTTCTCCTTTGGCTAGGCGGGGTGGACTTCCGAGAGCAGAGAACGATGGGGGCCCTTTTCTTATTCGCTTTCGCATCCAATATTAATAAACGAATTAGAAATTTTATTTTCATGCAGATGTTTGCCCTCGGTCCGAACGTGAAACTTCGTATATGTCACAATAAAATATTAATGCATCGAAATTGGAGTGCACAGGCCGATACATGCAATAAACAGGGGTCTTTGAAAAATACATATTGAAGCAGTTTCAGCCTTGTTTGACTTTCTAGGGATCCCGAGATAGATGAAAAAATACCTAGAATAGCCAGGATTCGAAATTTTCTGGCATACTTCGGGAGGAAACAGCTGAAACTTTTTTGAAAATTTCATAATTTGAGTTTTCAACTATAATCTATATGAATCTCTGTATACTTTGCTTATTTCATTCCCAATATATTCAGCACAAGTGGTCTGCACTCAAGGGACAGTTGTTCTATTAGCGACGATGGGACCAATTGAATGTCATCAGACACTTAAATGTCTTGAATTTCTGAACACGTCAAACTTAATTGAGATAATGTAATTGAAGCTCGTTTTCGTAAGTAGTCGATTAATGACAATTTGTTTTTTTTTCTAAATGTTATCCTGAATCACAGGCCGAACTTTAGAAGGTGAATACCTTGCTGTCAATTTGCTCTATAGTATCATTGTGTTTTTTTCTAAATGATTTTTTGTGCGTTTGTAGATTGCGTGTCGAATTGCCAGAAATTTCGTCTGAAAGGTCTAAGGACTGTGGTTTGGTAGCAAAGTAAAGAAAATATAACAATATTAAATCTGCACTCCGCAGTTTCAACCTGAAAAATTTTTTCAAGAAAAACTTTGTCTCTGAGAAAAATGAGATTCTGACGACGCCAGTTGAATTTTTTTCTCTTAGTGTCAAAATCTGATTTATCTTCCCCATTCGCCTCATGAAGAATGAATGAGCCTTATTATAGAATATGATGGTCATTTCAATGATAACTATTCTCAATTTAGTCTTGAATCACAACTGTTTTCGGTATAGCCTCCAAACGGGCAGAGAGTTTTTCATTTTCCTAAAACGCACTGCGTGAATTTTGAACTGTTCTGACTTTCTGCTTTGATCTGCTTGATGCGAGGCTTGATGTTACTTCATCTGAGTTTTAAATGTACGGAATATGAATCTTATTCAATCGAAGCGCATCCTATTTCTAGGGCGTTGATTTTTATTCGCTTTCGAAACATTCATGGGGATGAATTATTATTATTATTATAATTGATAGGTTCAATAAAAAACGTTAGCATTCGGTATGGAATCAAAAACGATTCTCTAACTGTGCGAATGCTGAAAAGAAAAATCCTGCCCTCCAATTTCATTTATTAGTATAATAAAATAATGTATTGAAACAATGTAATTAAATCATTCGTTTTGGCGCTAATCTGAAAATATCGGAAATAAAACAAACTGTAATTACCTTTTCAGCGGAACCGCTCGCACGTAAAAGCTGAAAAAGTTCGGAATTGGAGAAAGGCGGTCTGGAAGCTTCAACAAGCGCTCAAATTATAGCGTAAATCAACAAGGAGTAAACTAAGAATTCCCGTGAATGACCATCAAGCGAGACTTTAATTTCCTACTAATTAAGGGATACAAAACATTCGCCCTTCAAACTTTATTTGTTCGCGCTACTAAAACAAAAGATACTTTTCAAGTTTTTAATTAAAATTACTACCTATTCCTTTTTACTGCCTCAAAAATTAAAAATTCTCTCGTCGCCTTTTTCATAATCTCATTCCAGTTGTTCAGTTATTCCACCCTATCATTATAAAGTTAATTATTTTGGCCCAAAACAAAAAAGGTATATTTGCAATAAAGTTCTCGGAGGAAGAAAAATTATTTCGTAAGGCTTTCTCAGTTCGTCCGCCCAGATTCGAGTTATATTTTTTATTCCGGTTTTATTAGTGCTTGCAACAAAAGTTGCCGACGAAAAGAACAATTATTTCATAAGGTTTCTCCCTTTCGCATTCACTCCACACTTTCTCAGGCTGAGCGAATTTGCCAATTCACTTTTCATTTGAATCTCGAACAATATTCGAGGGTTTTCTTGCCAATTTTCTTCAAATGAAATTAATTCGATGAAAAACATTCGTCACGTGCTATGATACAAGAAGAGGCGAAGCTTGAAAGCTTGAAGTTTCTCGACAAGTTCTTGAAACAGAATCGAGTAGGTACCTACTATGAATGAAGTTGCCTCCTTCATTTGATTTGTCGCTTCACGTAGTGTTCTCTTTATTTACCGAGCGTGCTTTCTCGATATTACCATACTAATAATAGGTGAATCGCTAACAAGAATGTGACAATTCTGAATTGATTCATGAAATTTCAGTGTCAGAGATTTTTCCAATCACTGGTGGTATCTCGTTGGAGTATGAGTTTTCGAATTTCTATGGGTGGAATTTCCAAAGAGACAGCCAAAGAGCATGGTTAAGTTATTATACTTGCTGAAAAAGGAACAGAGAAAGAACTTCTATTGTGAAAGGAGAAGAATATAACAGAAATTATAGGAATATCGAATAACTGAGGGAGGGAGCTTTTAAGGTTTAAAAACTGTTCATTTCTAAATCTACAAATCCTATAGAAAATATGATTGCAAAAGGTTTACAGTATAATAATTTTATTGTACCTTAAACCAAAGTTGCATATTTATGCAACATGTTCTGCACATGATATAGAATATTTTTTGGAAAACTCAAACTAATTCTCGGTTTTTTTTGTGATTTTTCACGAAAAACATTTTTTTTTCATGAAATTTACTGTGAAATCACCTTCGAATGTCCCAAACTAGCGGAATGTTTTTGATTGAAATTTTTTTCCTCCGCATGTTTACCTAAGTGATAAACAAAAAACAACAAATGCGTAAAAGATGAAAATTACAGAAAGAATTGTTGGTCTGAGATGAGGAGTAAAATGGGAATTCATGAACACTTGCTGAAGGGGAGTGTGCCTTGGGGGTGAATAGCCCCTAATTTTCCAATTGTATTTCAAAAATATACCCTCTTCAGAGGCTATTGATAAATGAAGTTATATCGTCTGAATGATTTCCAGTTTAAATGAAGCTTCAACACCTGCCCCACAAGAAAGACAAGCTTTCGAAGAAATATACTAGAGAGGGTCGCATTTAAAGTAGAATGAAGTTCGTATTAACCAAGACATTGGCCGTATCGAAAATCCATAAAAAGTGTGATGAAATTGGTATGAATGCAGCTTTTTTTTTGCCACCTTAAGCAAACCGTGTTATAACAAAATAACCTCGAACAAACTTTCCTACTGAATCAAACAGTTCCCGAAAATTATACTCTGCCTCAGTATAGTAGTAATGAGTTCATTATAGGACTAAAAGTTGTGTCGTAAGGAACTTATTACATGAATGTTTTCAGTCAAAGATTATAGAGTTAGAAAGATAGGAAACGCCCTTGTATCTGTGGTACTAAAATCCGACTACGATTTTTGGCTAGTTTCTTACTTGTGACACATAGATGACGCTGAAAACATTATTTAGTACAGAAAACTATTTTAATAGGCGCGTAATTCGAAACACATGAGTTCCTTATAGGACTAAAAGTTGTGTCGTAAGGAACTTATTACATGAATGTTTTCAGTCAAAGATTATAGAGTTAGAAAGATAGGAAACGCCCTTCTATCTGTGGTACTAAAATCCGACTACGATTTTTGGCTAGTTTCTTACTTGTGACACATAGATGACGCTGAAAACATTATTTAGTACAGAAAACTATTTTAATAGGCGCGAAATTCGAAACACATTTCTCATAAATTTTCATTTAATTGGATACTTTGTCGAGCTTTTGAAAAAATATCCTGATCGACAAAAAAAAAGCAGGGCTCCGCTTTTTGATCAGGATGATCTTTTCTTCTGCATATTGCTTTGAATCGAATGAAATACGCTTCTGGATTCATTATAATTTGATATGAAATGATTGTGTAAAATCAACTGCAATACAATAATTATGAAATTGAGTACATTTCAAAAATTTGTTAACATATTAGAGAATTATCATAACAATAACAAGAACTTATTGTGAATGAACTCTCGATAAATCGAACATCAATAAGTCAAACAGTTGTTCTGGACCCGATTCATACATATCTTTCCCAGTGTATTTTAACCTCAATAAGTCTGGAGGGTCTAGTAGATGAGTAGAACTGCTGGAAGGGTCGTCAAGAGAACCACCACCTCTATAAGTCGTTCTTCTGACCACCATTGCCTGTATGAGTGGAACTTTTTGATCTAATGAATGAGACCGAAGAAAATTCGGTTCGCAAACAAATTATCCAGAACAATATATTTTTACCCCGAAACCTCTATCCATTTGACAACACTGAAAATAAAAAGCAATGAACAAGACAATTACATGATACGAGTTTCAAAACTTACATTTCTATTCTCTTTGGTAATGAAAAGAATGCACATTAAGGATTATTATTTCTGCAATTAATCACCATGCATTTCGAATGTCGGCCAGTTTTTAACACAAAATTTATAGCAGAAAAACACACAAACCAAGATTATGGAGTGAGCTAGTTGGTACTCTTGTAGATTTCGAGTTATTTCAGTGGAAAATACAATCATCATTCAGCAAAAATATTCATTCAAGTATTTCTTTCAAAAATGACAACAGCCTACTAATACTTTTTATATAATCTATGCCGAATGGACCCTAATTAAATATTTTAACCATAACCCGATTACTTTTGAAAAACAGATGTCGCTGACATCACTGTAGTCGCTTCGTTTCCCATCTTTATACTCTATAATCTTTGGTTTTCAGTTATATTTTTTTTTGTGGTTGTCAATAACCACTACAGATTCTATCAATTTTCAAATAAAATCCATTATCTGTCAAATTTCGTCATATATAAACTATAAACCGGATCTAGTCACACCAACTGCCAAGATGCAATCAAAAAGTCACTAGGATATATAATCTGAATTTTATTTAAATTTCGAAAGTACCTCACGAAACTTGACCGCAATAGAGGAAATTCTGCAATTTGTTTTAGAATATACTATATTGTACCTATATTTTCATCAAATTTGTTGATTTTTTTTACGGAGATTTTTTCATCATTCATTCACTTATCTCTGTTTTCACGTACAAAGCGAATTTAAATTGTCAAAATCACGCCAAAAACCGAATGACATATTCAATAAGAAATTTTTGCACCCTAACTGACAATCCTATATCATTAATAAACGGTCCTGCGAAAGAGGAATACGGAGGTAGGATAAAGTATCCTAATATCTGAAAATGGAATCTGCCCTGTTTTATGAAGCACGTCCTAGGCGATGCAATTTATAAAAAGCAGAAGTTTTTCCAATAAAACCGCCATAGATGTAGCGTGTTCTGATTGGAAAAGTTGATGTTGAAATGACTCCGTTCTTGGGACCACTCTCAGTCTCCAATACGATCTCCAATTGAATCCGATGGCATCAATGACTTACAGCGATCACATGATCAACAGGAATGTGTCGAACTGAAGTATATTCCTGAAGGTAAAATAATTTTTCTGCAATTTTGTATAATTCTTTCGGAACCGGGGTTAAAATTAGCGAGATTATGTTGTAAATGGCAGGATAACTCCAATGTAATTTAGATCGAAGATGTCTAGACTCTAGGCGGATTTGGCTCAGCATTCAACAGCCCATGCGAAAACTAATTAAGCATTTATATTGCTTCCCCGATCTTGAGCTGCTTGTATTTCACTGTGGCAGTATTGGTATCAGGTCGGAGATACGAGATTCCTGAAGAGTTATCGAATTTTGTAAATGTTTCGAAACAGCTTTTGGGATATTTTGTTCATGACTCTACAAAACACAAAATATTTGAACTCGAAGTATTATTAGGTATTATTAGAATGGAGATAAAGTTATTTTTTGGGTTTTTCGACATTGTTCTATTGACTTCTCGGAAAATTACCCGATCCCTTCAACTGAATTCAAGTCGTCTCTCTCGGGTCATCATAATCTACGTAATATCCTCGGTACATAATAGAGTATTCCTAAATAAGTTGCAGAATGGGCTCTTATTCCAACATGAATCAAAATGTGATGGCATGCCGTCTGACACGGTATTATATGATATTTCCTCTATTTCAGTCAAGTTTTGCGAAATAATTTTGAAAGTCGAATAAATATCCAGATTATTCATCTTAGCGACTTTTTATATCTTGGGAGTTCCTGTGACGTACGGAATTTAACAGATTACGGAATTTGACAGATAATGGAATTTTAATTCATTTGATTCGAAAATTGATAGCATTGGAGGTCAATATTAAAAACCACAAAACGAAAAATATAACTGAAAACAATGCTGTTATGAGAGTTCATTACGGAACAACTTTCAGAATCGTGATGAATGTATTACTATACTGAAAGAGAAAAATAAGTATAACGTTCAGTGGTCGATGGTTTTCCTTCACAGTCTGTCGTTTTGTTATTAAATGTTCATTTTGTAGTGTCACAAACTTTCGTGAATACATTCATCATTATATCTACACGAAATAAGAATTATGAACGATGGCAGTTGATATTTCATGTTCTCATTCAGCAATCTGAGCGAAAAGAAAAATTCAAAATTAATAGGAAAAACTAACAAAAGCCAAGCGCTCGAAAATGAGAGAGTGAGAATAGAGACAATGGTGCAGCCAGATTTGATATCGACATGTCTGAACTTTATAAGTAGAAAACTACTGAACAAGATGTTGAAGGACTATCGAGGATACTCTTCTTCTTCTTGTCTTTTCTCAATGTGAAAGGCTAACGCCATCTATACATCAAACATCTTGGGTGCCTATCTTTTTTGTCTGGGTTTCTTGAGGTTTGTTGTTGCATCATTTATTAAAAAAAAAGTGTACTTCTTCTTCTTTTATTTTCGGAGGGTTCACCATAACAGGAGTTTGAGGATAGGGTATATCATGTTTAACAACCTGAACATAAATTCTAGACAAACATTTCACATGCAAATCAAAGGTTAGCCTGGTCCTATCTTTTTGATATGGAAGCAAAGAAATCGGAAATACTGGAATTTTTGAACAGTTTTCAAACCCTCATTTCGGTGATAAATATATACATCAACTATTCTGTTTGGCCACAGTCCTTTGCTTCGAGTATTGTAAAAAGTACACAAAATTATCAGAGTCTGGATAATTTTGTTCACAACATGTAGGTTGGTAAGTGTATTGTAAATGATTTGAGCAGGGTGTGAATCCAAAAATTGTTAATATCCAGTATCCAAAACTTGGATACCAAAAACTGGATATCGAATGTATCAAATGTACAAAGCTCGATACCTAATTTATGAAAGAAAAATACTAGGATGCGAGCCTATTCGGAAAAAAAGGAAATAATACCGAAAAATAAACAACATTCACTTTCCAATCCTTTACTATTTTAAAGGCTTCAGTCCTAATCTAAATGTGAAAGAGTAACCTGATTCACCCATCTCATTAAAAAATTGGGGCTGTCCAGTTAGTCAGAGGAGAGATCTGTGAGCCTATTTCAAATTTATGCATGTTCGAGAATTGAAAATAGATGATTTGGAAAGCAAGCATATTTTCCACATGAACTGACGTGATTCAAGGTTGTTTTTGGAATTTCCCGATGATATTGATTAATTTACTGTACAGGGTGATTCATTTATCTTGGTAACCCCAATTTTCTCGAAAACGCCCGAATATTTTTTCATTCTGTGAATGGCGTTTTTGAACAAGTCAATGTCGACTTGAGATGCGCATAAAAATCAGCGGAATAAATAAAGACGCCAGGCGTCGCGGCGCTATCAAAAATTTTTTCTCCAGGGACACACCATTTTTATCATGTCATTCGAAAGATAATTTCATTTTGAACTTTTTTTTCGAATACAATTTTTGTCCATTTCTTACCGTCAGCGATCTGCAGCGTGTTTTATGTTGATTCTATTCCATTTATTTTTTTTCTGTATTGTGGTAGTATGCCTTTATTTAGAGACATAGATATGATTTTATGCCTTGAATTCAAGGAGGCAAGTTTTCTAAACAATTTACCTCTTTAAATAAGATCAAATATGTGGATACAGCAAGATAGGGCTCCATGTCACAACGTTGCCATTGTGAAGAGATATTGAGATTAAGAATTCGAAAATGAATGGACCCTTATATTTTGTCCAAAGTGACTTATGATGAAATAGGAAGATGATATAACTTGTGTATGGATCCTAATGGCTAGATGACCTAAATTTGATTATGTTCCGTAAAATGACGGAGGCTCTGTAACTATTTTTCTATTATTTTATTCATTAAATATTATATCTTATGATAATAAACATTTTTTTTAATAACAAACGAAAAATTTCAAATCATATGTTCTATATACCGGCCATTATGATCCATACATAAATTATTTCATAACTTTGGTCAAAATATAGGGGTCCACTTGGGCACATGAGTTTCCTATCTTCATTTTCAAATAGTCCAAGTTATTAGAATCAGTTTGGTATACCATATATTCAAGGGGACCCCTCAGAAAGTAATCCATGAGCGTTAGGTCTGGCGATATCTGATGGGTCCATTGGTTTCAATCCATTTTTTTCCGAATTCTTGATCTAAATATCTCTTGAGAATGGCAGCGTGGTGGCATGAAGCCCCATCTTGCTGTATCCACATATTTCATCTTATTTGAAGGAGCACATTGACCAGAAAACTAGTCTTCTTGAATTCAAATCACAAAATCACATCTATGTCTCTAAATAAAGGCATACTACCACAATACAGAAAAAAATAAATGGAATAGAATCAATATAAAACACGCTGCAGATCGCTAACGGTTAGAAATCGATATAAATTGTATTCGAAAAAAAAGTTCAAAATGAAATTATCTTTCGAATGGCATGATAAAAATGGTATGTCCCTGGAGAAAAAATTTTTGATAGCGCCGCGACGCCTGGCGTCTTTATTTATTCCGCAGATTTTTATGCGCATCTCAAGTCGACATTGACGTGTTCAAAACGCCATTCACAGAATGAAAAAATATTCGGACGTTTTCGAGAAAATTGGGGTTACCAAGATAAATGAATCACCCTGTACACGAGTACGTCGCTGAACCACAGACTCAAGAAAAATGGAAAATATCATATTTCCGTCGGCTTTCGTTGATATCTTGTCGAAATAGGATAAGGAAACCTTAATGGATGAACACGGGTCTGTTGAAGCTGCAGGAAAACATCAATTCGTCTGTGTTTCTGGTAAGAGGTCATGGCTCGCTTCATAAATCACATCATTAATATCCTATGCAATTCGTATATTGCTTTCCTGATTGTGAGCCAATAAAACCGTGAATTGGAACATTTTCATGATTGAATTCGGAATTATTCTGGAGTCATTCGTCCAGCACTACTGGCTGATTGGATCCATTAACTAGATCAGATCGATCCGAAGTAGCGCCTCCAAGTCTGGCGGTAATGAAGGATGGACGCCACCCTAATATTTACAACGAATCAAATTGTAAACCAGTCCTCACGGAATCTTTCATTGGCATCAATACTTTTCATCCATTATTCTTTGTCCTACTGAAAATATTTATTTTTGTTTCAAGTGGGGTGAATGTGGCCGCAGGTCTAGGTCAAAAAGTATGTCGAAGTTGGCATGAAAACACAGGTACCCTAAGAAAAACAAACAAAATGTTTCGTTCAATCGTGACTTTAAAAAATGCTAATTTGTCCATATTCTTTGAAACAAATAAAAAGTTATATCAAATAAAATTGACATTGAAAAAGTTTTCCTCGCTTATTGGCCGTGGTTCATCAATAATAATTTCACCTTACGTTTCGCCCACAACTGCAGTAGGCATCTTCAAAGCTAATAAGTGTAGGATTTTACCTCGAACCATGAATTTGTGAAACTGACGCGTTCGAACCAGCAGTGATATCTACACCTCGGTTAATTGCGGGAAAGGGTGATGAGTATATGGGCGCAATGTTGATTGGTCCTTCGCTCTCGCTTCGTATCGGCTTGATCCTTGTTTTTACAAGATCAACAACTAAAAGAAGGGGTTTCTTCTCTTCTGTTCATGTGGTTCTAATGTTTATGAATTTCAACGGCTTCCATGTTCAGCCTTAGATAGTAACTTCTCAAATAATCCTCGCGTTTGAAGAATGTATATTGGGTCCATCTGTTAAAGCATGTTTGGCTATTGCAGAATTTTCTGATTCAGTCGACAGCATCGTTCGTGCTCCTTAATTTTCGTATTGATAATTCATTTCGTTGCACCAATGAGGACTATGCCGCAGTCTCAAGGTCTCCAGTAAATTCGTATTATAATAGATGCTCATTCTGCAACTTATTTTAGAATATAATGTTATGAAATAATTCGTCTTGTCTCAAAACGACCATGAACCTTTCTCTCGAAAAACTGGTGAATCACAATTTAGTTGCTCTGAAAAATAAGAGCTGGCGATATCCTAGTTGTAACGAGAGTCAACTCCCAGTTTCAATTACAAATTCCAGTAGAAAATGTTCCTTCATCCATCCTGACTGGAAAACCGAACTTAACGAATTGAAGATATTTTGCCCAATTGATCGACACCGGCGAGCAGTTTCAATCGGATTTGCTTACACTGTCGGCATCGTCGATTTGAAATGGGTTCGCGGTCTCTTCGAGAGGCATCTCTGATCAATTTCACGGTTATATTGTCCTCAGTACGGCGCTCTCCGTTTCCTCTTTGTCGACCGTTCTGTTAAGGGGGGACATACCCGGTCAGACGTGACGAGATTTGTCGGTAGTTGATTTTGGAACAGACAGTGTTAAAAATCATCATTGGACAGAGAGGAAGACTCTCGTTTCTCGTGAGGGGAAACTGTTACAAACTTGTTGAAAAATATGTGTGTGGATACAGAACTAAAAACCGGAAAAGCAATCATGGTTATGAAATCTTTCATGGGCATGTGAAGGTTGATAAGGAATGGAAGGAAAAGACACTTCGAGTTCTCCTCTCGTTTCTTCTTAAGTTGACGTTCACTAAGGCGAAGCGTAGAGAGACAAGTCATTTTGCCGGGTACCGTCAGCAATATGAATGTAATGAGGGAGAGGTTCGGTGTAGGTTCATAACTAGATTTCTGTCCTCAGACAAAATAAGAAGAAACAAACTCGATTCACTACTGGAACGTTGATTTATTTCAATGTAAACTTCTTCGACGCCAAAACGACGCCTCTTTCCAGAACGCGACGCTTTATCCAATTTTCAGAATCTTTAGCAGATAGAAACGAAGTTTTTAGCATCTATCAACCTCATGGAGAAACTATGACTGTTGTCAGTTAATGCAGAAATACACTTATTGAAGCACGATGATTTTGAGCACTTAATAGCCAAATGCACGACTTAACGCTGGTTGATGGTAACCGACCGGAAGGAACTAGATTTTTATCAATTCTATGCAACCGAGACAACCAAACACAGTAGGTATCTGATAAAAAAACTACTCTTCATATCGATTTTTTGTGTATTATGATAAAAACGATAATTCAAAATTATTTTTATTATTATCATCTGCATTGTGTACTACAAGGATTTGTGGTGTTTTCACGAACGTGTTCTCATGCGGCAAATTGATCTCTACAATAAGCAACAGGTTTGGCCACTGATTCATCACATCAACTTTCTTATTTTTCCCTCTTATGCCTGTTTCAGAGCTGACAAAGTCAACTATGAACTCTCGCCAGGTGCTTCAGCAATAATTAGTTCCAGGATTATACTTCTCTAAGTTTGAACTAATAAAACAAGGAGATGAGCACGTCTTGAATCTGCTTAAATTCATTAGATTTTGACTCTGAAAAACTACTTGAGACATCGATCGATATGACAAAGCAACTAGGTGAACATATTCCTTAAATGAATAATATCTAACAAAAATACCTATCATGTTCACGAATTCCTTGGAATGTTACAGGAGAAGTCAAAAGTGTTGCTGTAAGTTTTAGACGATGCGATTGTGCGCCACTTCCAAGTGATATTTGAGTTTTCTATTCTAAATGATTCCTCAGGGTGATGAAACAGTTTCTTCAACATCGTTATATTTACAGTAATAGAAAGGCATCATTGAAAATCTGTTCGTACAATACCGTTTTTCTAGCGAATTTCGTCAACTTTCTTTTTGTTCTGATTCTTGTCGTAAGTTCGATATAAACCGAGATATTAACGAAAAAAGGTAAGATTTTAGCTTAGCCCTTCACAGCGTTGCCAAATGTTATGCGGTCACTTCCGCCTAGGGTACTTTTGGGACAACATTTGGGACCCTGAGACCTACCTGAAAAGCCTTCATTTACTTTTTTATGAATTGGTCCGGAGCAAAAGTCTTAAATCAGTGGACTCAAATTTTCCATATATCTGTATAAATATGATATACAGGGTGTGCTACAAGCTCTATGACAAACTTTGACAGATGGTAGCTGTGCTTATCCTCAACATTTATTTCCCTGTGAACGCATTTCCGGTTCGTTTTCGTTTAGGAGATACAAGCATTCAAAAAAATATATTTTTATGTTCAAATCATCATAATGAATGGGAATTTTTGGAATATCCAAATTTTTCAAGACCTTCGGTTTGAATGCAACGTTGACTAAAGATGCCGGTGGATCAGATTTGGGTAGTTTCTTTCGTATTTGGTTGGCTGAATCTTGAATTCTATCAAGTAACTGTTGATGAGATTGGATTTAAACATAACAAACAAACTGCTCCATATGTCCCCATGAATAAAAAACTAAGGGATTCAGATCAGGTAAACGAGGTGGCCATATTCTTACAATCATTCTTCAAGAAAGAAATGGGAGAAACGGAAGGAAATTTTGATTGATTCATTCAGAAGATAAAAAAAGTTCCTGAAAATTACTAAATTAAGACAGCTTTCTGTCAGATGAATAAATTCGAGACGTCATATCTACATACATTTCTAAAAGAGCTGGTATGTGATAGAATGTGTAGTATATGAAAGCATCATTACGAGATGCAGAAGTAATATTTCTGTGTTGCCTTTGTTGGTTGGAATAATACCGTAGGGATTGATCTGACAAGTTGAGTTTCTGTGATTAGTTCGACTTTTCCTTCAGTGTGCGTCCCCCTTTAGCCTCCCTTTGTCCGTCCCCATCCGTCACTTAGTTCGTTTAGTGCCACTTACTTCAATTCTGTTTTGCTTTCTCCTTCTTCCGGTTATTTATTTTAGATTAGGCTCATTCAATTTATCATCTCATTACCTATTTGCTTTCCAGATCCCTACTACACAAAGTCCATTTTCTAACCTGAATGAGGTCGGTTTGATTCGATACTTTGCAAACCTGTATCCCCACAGATTTTACGATGGTATTGCTCTCGTTGGAGAATAGGTCATCCTTCCAGGACAGTGAAGCTCGAAAGGAACAAATAAGGATCGGGTCGAATTCAGAACTAATTTCAGCAATAATAATTGAAGCCCGTCCTTATATCTCGTAGTGAATCTGAATAAGCTCACAATTAATTCAAACATCTTTAACTGAAAATCACAAAAACTATGATGAAGATTTTTCTTGAATACTGCATTGATAGATGAAAATTATCACATATTATCATAATTTTTCGCCGACCCCATAATGACAAGCAATTTTGACCTATAGAATGGTAAATATACAGGGCATTCCTAAATTCATGCGACAAATTTCAAGAGGGAAATGCTCGTATGAAACTAAGATGGGTCTTACCTCTAGCAAAATTTCCTCAGCTCACCGATTTCCGAGATATCATACTAAAAATTTGTTGACTAAATCTGAGTTCCTATTTTGTTTTTTTTTCTAAATCCATTCCACGTAGATATCATTCGTGTATGAATCACATCTCACATCTTCACTGTTTTCACTCAATTCATTGACATAATAATATAAGGCTTAGTTCGCGCGACTACGCGCGATTTCCAAACGCCCGACTAGAGATACTGAGTAGTCACATAGAAATGTTCATATGGCTGCGCGTCATCGCGCGTAAATTGGCGATCACGCGCGATCGACTTTGCTCTGTCGCCAGTATCTTGTTTCGCTCGACGTCGAGCGACTTCGCGCGTATTGAAGTACAACTGTCAGGCATAGACGTGTTCAGATGATTCGCGCGATTTGACATACAAAGCTGACAGAGATTGACAGAGATTTCAATGACTTTTTCTGTACTCAGAATCTAAAAATCGCCTCAGCACATTGTGAACGATAGAAGAAGAAGAAGATTATGACAGTAGACGCGGGCTGTCGCACTATCAACGCGCGACCATCTGAATACATCAACGCGCGTTAACGAGCTACAAACGTGCGTTGTCGCGCGATCATGTGAACTTAGCCTAATATATTTTTTTCTACATCTATTGGTTGTATGAAATAAATTCCAAAATGAGAAGAATTTGGGAACAAAACAAGGACGTTAATTGACATTAAGAGAGTCTTCCGGGCTTATTGGCCGTGGTCTATTAGGAATTATTTCACCTAACGTTTCGACCACAACTGCGGTAGGCATCTTCAGAGGATTCTTGGTCTAAGATTGTAACTCGACCGCTGAATTTCCGAAAGTGACGCTGGATTCGATCCGTTGGTCCCACTTATACCCTGATCATTGGCGGGAGAAGGTAGTGGGTTTAAGCGCGCGATGTTGATTGGTCCATCGCTTCCACTTCGTATTGGCTTGATTTTGGTCTTTTCCAACCACTCTCTCAATGTCAATATATCCGGTCGTGAAAGCCTGAAACTATTTACCGGTGTTGGAAAAGACCAAAATCAAGCCAATACGAAGTGGAAGCGATGGACCAATCAACATCGCGCGCTTAAACCCACTACCTTCTCCCGCCAATGATCAGGGTATAAGTGGGACCAACGGATCGAATCCAGCGTCACTTTCGGAAATTCAGCGGTCGAGTTACAATCTAAGACCAAGAATCCTCTGAAGATGCCTATTGCAGTTGTGGGCGAAACGTTAGGTGAAATAATTCCTAATAGACCACGGCCAATAAGCCCGGAAGACTCTCTTAATGTCAATATATCCGGTCGTGAAAGCCTGAAACTATTTAAGGACGTTAATTGATCATTTTATGGAACTTCATCTCGAAACAAAGTTTCGATGTGAAATGAGGTAAGGGTTGCTAATTTCATCCCCATATAATGTAACAGATATATTGAAAAAATACCCATAGTTATTTCGTTGCAAGTGCACGAAAATCACAGAAGTTTCTGTCTTTACTGGAATTTAGTTTTAGTCACCAAACTTTCAGAGGTGATATATCGAAAAGAAATGATCTGTATATTTATTTACACGAGAGTTTCATGTAGGTGAAAAAAACATTTTTTGTCTACCCTTGTCTCCATTTCAGCTCGGTTAAAAAAAAGGTCTGTTGAAAATCCATAAAATATGTAATTTTCGAATATATCTCATGAATGGTTATATCAAATTCAATGATTTCCATTGAATCGGTTATTCTTCTGTGAACCGAAAATTATACTAGTATGTTTAATTTTTTTCATTGAAGATCATTACATTTCATAATTATATCATGAGTTCTGGGGACCGAACGCTCAAAAGTGAGTTGAATGCTATTCAATGAATATTTGGCCTTTTTTGAAAAAGAAAGTATTCTCCGTGAAATTTCATGAAATGCCCCTTTCGCGAAGATGTCAGTTGGACAGAGTTTAGAACCTTCCTTATTGTAACAATGGAGCTTTCGGCAAAAAACGTTGTCTTTTTCAGAATAACAATAGAATTACAATCACAGACTGAATGTTGACACAAGATATTCACCATATATTCAGGTCAGACAAAAAGGAAGTGATTTGTCGAAAAATTGGTCATTTTGTAAACTACTAATTTCATCTTGATTGACAACCTATCACTTTCAATAATAATTGAATTTTTGGAAATGCAACAACTTCCAAACAGATCTCTATATGAATTTTTTTTTAGAAATGTACGAACGGGACAATTACTCAAATATTTGCATGTAACTCTAAAAAATACCCTGTTTTCTCATCAAACCTCAATTTTACTGGAATCTACTGCTGAAACTCCTCATCAAAAGATCACGTTTCGCCCAACGCTCCTGAATAATATCAGCAAATAAGGTAATAAGAGTTGTTTCAAATGTTCCATCCTCGTAGAAAAACTAAACTTCAGTGGCAGCCACGTTTTTCACGTTCAGCCATCCATCTGAAATATTCCCCACCACAAACAAATATCTCCCTAATTGGGTTACTCCATACTTCATTATAAGTTTCAAGGAACACGCTTATAATTAACGTAATGAACTCTTTGCTAATTAGCTGAATGCAAAGTTCGTTAGAGTGAGAACCCCGAATGGAATACCTGTTTCGATACAATGTATCACATAGAAATCTTGAATATACAACGCAGCTGGCCAGAAAGTTTATTTATAAGCTGGGTGTTCAATTAATTAAACGAACTTGCGAAGATACCCCGAACATGTGACGAATTTTCCATTCTGCGCTCGTTTGTGTAGTGAATAGATTCGAATACTGTTCACAGTTTGGGCTGAATAAACCTCTATTATATACAGGGTTCTGATGAAGTATGGAAACAGAAAGTATCTCGAAAACGAAAAAGACAATATGAATATATTCACCAAATTTCTATCAAAATTCATTCATTTTCCGCTTTCTGTATCCAAGGTACATAACCTCTCTCCTTTATACAAATTTATTGGACGAATCGTTCAAAACTTATCACAATGTAAGACTGATCTGAATTAAAAACAATTAAGAGCGAATTCTTAGGTTTGTAAGTAAATAGATTTAGACAGCTTTTAAGCAGTCTATAATCTTTGAAGCTTTTTAATTAGAGAATACGTTTACGATTGATTGTATGTTCATTTTACATAAGAAGAGGTATAAATCATTATAGCACCTTAGGTCCAGTCATTCAGACATGGTTTAGACGTAGCTATACATTATTATAATTTGTAAACCTAATTTTTGGTTCTGGTAGATGGCATTGCAATGTGGATCTGGGTTTTTTCAAGATTTTTTGTATTTCGAAATGAAATAGAAATAATAATAATAACTATTCTAATTACCAATTTGGGCAAAGCTTATAGTAATTCATGAAAAGGGGAGATAATATTCTTAAAATTTGGTTGGAAAAGCCCCAAACAACTCCCTTTTATTACACATATTCATTAGAATCTGATACGTGTTCATTCCTATGGTTCAAGAAATACCCTGATGAAGGGGGTAAATCTTCCCTTGTCTCTATAAAATTGGACTCGAATAGATCACGTACATTGTAGAAAACAAGAAGGGCACTAACCTCCCCTTTTTCTGACCTCTATTAAAATTCTAATTAAACATTGCAGAGAACGGAACATCCTATACACTCGCAGTGTGAGCGAATGGGGAAAAAGACGCAGTCACTTTATGAGGGCGGGGTTGCCATTTCGTGAATTATTACTGAGATTAAATACTATGAACTAACAAGTTGATAGGGAGAAACTCACTTATTATTTTCAGAGTGAATGACACTTGAAACGCTTTCTCATTAACTAAGGTATTAGGTATACTAAAAAATTCATTGATATCTTGAAAATGACCTCAAACTTGAAAACTTCAGGAATGTTTTTTCGTATGTTAAGGAGAGTATATTAGAAAAAAGAGAAACATCCCCCATATGAAAATATCGAATTTTAAAATATAGCTCAACTATGGGAAATTACTTTTTAAGTAGAATCAAATAGAGGTTTTCCAACATCATATTATGAAAAATTATTACATGAAGGGCCGATCTTTTCGATTGGAACTGAGCCAAAGAACACCAAGGATTGAGTTCAAATTGAAGAGAACTAGGAGATGACTCTTCATCGAGAGACTCGTACGGTAACAGTTATTGTGTACTGACTTTTAAACATGAGTTTCTGCTTATTCTGCTATCGCCTTTCATATTTTTAGATTTCAAGTCAAGGTACTTCGGAGATGACCATCTGTATTTTTTCCGAAGATGCAATAACATGTTTTCCTCAAATAAATCCCTGTACTCACGTACAAGCAGTGTTTCAACTCTAGAGTTTTTCTGTGAGCTTTTGTATCACCCACATATTGTCTGGTACTTTGTCGCACTAACTACCTGTGTAATTTTTTTCATTCATTGTATTGTGTATGGTCCTCAATCAAAAACGAAGTTGTTTCATCTATGAAATTATTTTGTTAGATGGGGGTTGAATTTCTTTTTAAAAGTTAGAAATCAAGTACTATTCTTAACAAACTAAAGAAGGGAATTTGAATTTAACACACACAGAGCTTCTGAAAATAAAAAATCAATATTCACATTCATTTGTTGATTTTCTCAGACTTATGTAGGAAACAGTTGAAGCTATAAGCCATTAATAACGATTATAGTTAAAATGAAGTCATTATGAAGAAAATAATCTAATTTGATAAAGAATAAAACAAATCAATTAATAGTACCATTGTGCAGTTAAAATAGGACAGAGCAACTACTCTTTGACTCCTGTCCTTCCACTGATATCTTGTTGAAAAATAAAGAGAAAAAAAAGGTAATATACTTGGGGGATAAATACACCTAAATAAAAATTGATTGTCTTAGATGACTATGAATTTATCTCTCGTAAATCTTACTCGTAAATACTACTCTTTGACTCCTGTCCTTCCACTGATATCTTGTTGAAAAATTAAGAGAAAAAAAAGGTAATATACTTGGGGGATAAATACACCTAGATGAAAATTGATTGTCTTAGATGACTATGAATTTATCTCTCGTAAATCTTACTCGTGTGAATTCCGCATGTAAAAATACCAAAATAATATTTCCAGGCGCTCAGATTAAGAATTGAATGAAAATTTGGAAGCTTGGGCAAGAATAAACATACAATCCTCTACGGCTCATTTTGATGATATTTGTATGAATTTCAGAAACTATTGGCAACCCTGCACGAGAGTGAAACACAACAGAATGCAGCTCTTGATTCTCGGCGCACGTACGTCAATTCTACAGCTAAACGAGCTGTAGTCTGAACGAAAAAACTTTATACTTGATTAGTAGCGTTAAATTAGAACCAGTCTGCAGCTTAATTAAATTTTATATAATGAACCGACTGAGGAAATGCTGAACAAAAATAATTAAAAACCCAAATTCGCCCCGTCAGTGTAGAGTTAAATGACAAACTTAATTAACGGGGTTATTTCACAGATACTTTCGAGTTTGGTGCTCCTTATCGTCCAGGTTATTATTCTTTTGTGTTTCCGGGACTTTCAGAGTGAACGGGGATCGGCCCTCGAACCTAACTAGACGAATTAATTTCCTTATTTTATTCTGGAACCGATTATATCGCGGGGGTGAAGGGGGCTCTAGGGTGTCCGACCGCTGAGGGTGGAATGAACTCCCAAGTGTTGATTTGATATTTAGGGTTGCCAATCCTGAACTTTCGGAAGAATGCCGATTTGATTGCTGTTATTTCATCAGATATATGTGAGGATGCAGGCGTTTCAGTTAATCCTGCAATTTGTAGATTTCTATAGCTCTGTATACAGCTCAAAAATACCTCGCGAAAAACGTGTTTCATGTACGCAAGTTTCATCATTTATTAAAATTTTCTCATTATGTTCAGGATAATTCTGTGATGTCTTGAATCTTGAACATCAGAGTTGAGAACAAGAATCCATCACCAATCCAAACGATATGGAAGAATTCTGACAACGCGAGAGAAGAAACAATGTCTCTAAATGGTTTCTAATCTTCAGGATTCCGATAATAAGTTTAAAACCGTAATCTGGTGAAAGTGTAATAATTTCAACATTATAAGTGTCGATTCTTGTAAAGGAGCTGGGTTTATAGTAGCCAAGGACCTTTTAAGTAAATTGGAAATAACCGTATAAGTTACAGGCGTCGAAGAAGCATTCCTGCAGGCCCGTAATCCCATTTTTCAATGGTTTGAACCCGGAGATTCATATATGAAAGTTAACACAATTTGAATTTGAAAATCTGTTTCATGATTCCGTAGGTATTTTGGAACTGAATTTTTCCTCAGAACCCTATGATAACCGAAAACAAAATTAACAACAATTTCCGTAATTTTGGATTAGATTATCGCACAACATGAACTCTCACATTATCGAAATAGATTGAAAGATCATATTTCGATGTCCGGAAGTGAATATAAGATCAATATTCATAGGTATATTTCCCTCTGTATAACCATTGAGTATAAATATATATTTATACTCAATGGTATAACAGAAGATTCCGTTTTCAAGTTTTTCAATTTGGAAAAAAATTGCAGAATTTGTTGTATATTATTTTCTTGAGTGGAAATTTTTAAAATAACAACCTACCTTACTGCAGGTTTCATCGAAATTAAGGGCAGTGCGTTTCCAGAAATACAGTATTGATCGTTCTGTGATTATAAATGATCTATTTTAGCGACAGGCAGTATTACTTGTATGGAAATTTTCGGTCCATGTAGATGAGGTGAACTTGTGAAGATAATAATCATCAAAGACATTGAAGACAAAGATTTACTATTGATAGTAGGAATTCTTGACTCAAGAACAAAAAAAGTCGTGTCTTTTCCATTAGTAATACTGATCAGCTCAATATTAAATCATTCTACAGAAGGTTTGGTGCGTTGAGACCATGAGATGACAACACTTCATAATATCTATTTCTTCGATATTGTAACTGTTAAATAACTATACCACAAATAAATAATATTTCGCTGATATAATTAAAAGAATTTTGATTCAAAATATTCTAGAGGAACCACTGATATTTTATCGAAAACATGAAATGTTATGTTGGGATATTTCAAATTCTGTTATACTAGAGCCATTATCGGGTTGAGATGAAGCGTTCATTCATTATGAATACTTAATTCTCTCATTATCGGTTGAATTCGATTTTTGTATCTAAAGAATATATAGTGTTCAATTCTTCTTCCGAAAAATTATGTGAATTTTCATTTCTATTATTTTTGAAGCTATAATTTCGAAGAACTGGAGCCATATGACCTTTTTTCTTACAGATATGACACGAATTTTCATAATATTTATGTGATGATTCGCCCTACCGTATATCTTACAAGAAGTGGAAAATGTTGTATGCTTCTTCGTTGACGTTGAGAATGACGATTTTCGATGACTGATGATGTTGTCTCTCTAACCAGTGTTAATAATGAATATAATCGGACAATAAATCTTTGAAATCGCTCAGTTTTTGAGAGTTCATGAGATTTTAAATCATATTACAGTAGGCGCTCGATAATCCGGCGCTCGCCAATCCGACACGTTCGGTAGTCCAGCACTTTGGAACTCAGGTAACCCGCTTTATAATCTGGCATTTTATCCAGCTGAATGCTGCAATATAGACGGAAGATACCTAAATCATCTCCGTTTCGCCGACGACATTGTACTCATGAGCACTAATGCAGGGGAGCTTAGCAGTATGTTACTTGACCTGAAGGAAGCGTCACAAATAGTAGGCCTAGAAATGAACCTGCAAAAAACTAAGATCATGAGCCCAGACAATATCTGTGTCACTGTCGATAATGAGGTGCTTGAGGTTGTAGAGGAATATATTTATCTTGGTCACAACATAATGCTGGGCAAGAACAACCAGACAGCCGAGATAGGGAGAAGGATCAGGCTGGCTTGGGCGGCTTTTGGGAATCTGGCACATATCCTTAAAGAACCTAAAATGCCAATTAATTTAAAACGAAAGGTATTTGACGCTTGCGTGTTACCAGTCATGTTGTACGGACTCGAGACAGTTACCCTAACAAAGAAAAGCGCACAACGACTGCGAGTCTGCCAACGAGCGATGGAACGAGCAATGCTCGGGATCAGCTTGAGAGACAGGCAGACAAATGAAAATATCAGGGCGAAAACCAGAGTAAGTGACGCAGTAGAACAAGCTGCTAGAAGTAAATGGCGGTGGGCTGGTCATGTCGCGCGGAATGATGTGAAGTGGACGAAAATTATCATGCAGTGGAGACCACGACTGACAAAAAGAAGTGTTGGCAGACCCCTGTTAAGATGGCGAGATGACATTCAAAGGCGAGCAGGAAAGAACTGGATTCTCACAGCACAGTGTAGGACGACATGGAAGCGATTGGAAGAGGCCTATGTCCAGGAGTGGACTCAAACGGGCTGAAGAAGAAGAAGAAGAATGCCGGACTAACGAGCGGTTCGATTAGTTTCTCCTGCTCGGCAGTCCGGACTTAACTTCGACATTGATGTCACGTATTTGTTTTCTCTTGTTTCACACCGTCCCTTGACAAAATGGTGAACCAATTGTGCGAAAGTTGGAACTGGTGAAAATCACATGAAGTTAACTTTCTTTTCCTGTACAAATTCGGTAATCCAGCATCTTCGATAATCTGACATGAAGGAAAAAAACGGGTGCCGGATTATCGAGCGCCTACTGTATATAGTCTTCGTTGCACGAAGGCTAGTCTTTCAGTTAATAGAGGAGGTTATATCACCCAACTGAAACATCATAGAGGTTGGAAATTATTAATAAATAACGGCACAGAAAATCATTAAAAGTGCAAATTGTTGAATCAGTGAGGAATATTGGCAAAGCATAGAACAATTTCAAACTGAGGACTTTCTTCAGCATGCGGAATTGTCTTGTTGACGATTTTGACTTTCATTCATAGAATTTAATGAATTTTTGGAAATATGTGAACCCTCGATTGTAGAGAAAATGTTGTATATAATCATTATCGGTTTGCGCTAAAAATAATAGGTAAACTCAACATCTATTTTCTAAAAAATTCATTATGACTGGGTGTTTTCTTCCTGGTACTCAGTATATTAATTTGCGAGCGAATTTCACAAAACGCAACAAAGCGAGGTATTGATATCGAGAAAGCAATGAAAAGACAAATCGATCCAGTTGCTATTGTCAACGTCAATATCTGATTGTCCGTGTTGAAAAAATGTCGATGAATCCCGACGGGATGGGATGAGACGTTGGAGTCCAAAACCAATTAGTTAATTATTTCATGGCGACGGTAGGAATCGAATCAAAGCAGGGGACTCCAGTTATCCCGAGTTGTTCATTACAAATTCAATATCTGCAACTGCAACCGACTCTGAGGAATCGATTAACAGAATTCATAATCAATCTTGAAGAGACCAATTATACCGAGCGAACATCAAAGGGGGCCTCGACTGTAATCAACGCTTCCAATTAAGTGGAGCTCCTGGCGGCTACAAAATCAATCAAAAAACTAATTGAAAGGCTACCCTGATCCTCAAAATCCCCGGCTCTTCCTCTCTCTTTTTAACAGCCTTAATCGCCATTCACTCGTTCGTTCCACCGGCCTATTGCTCCTTTCTAAGGGATGCACCCCATCGCCAGATAACTCGGAACTTGTCATTTTTCAATGCCGACTTCACTTTACCTTCGGTAGTATAAATCTTCAATCGTCTCGTTGAGTCCAGCCTAGGTTGGATATTATCGCCCTCCATTAGATCAGTCTCCGTGATTAAGATTAAGTTTCAATAATAATATATGTAAATAGTACTCCTTTCAATACGCTTGATGTTACTTTTGTGTTTAGCTCAATCTATTCAAATATATTCAACAGCTATTGACTACTAAAATCTGATGCTCTGCGTCGACAATACGTTTAATCCTGACCTTATAAACTTTCAATTCCTTTTAATTGAGAAGAGAAGCGGAATAAGAGCAAATGGAATACTAACTTCGAATTTCACGTCATTATTTAATTCGATAAAAATTTATTTGAAATTATTCATAACGTATAAAAATTTTTTCAGGGAATAAGATGGCAATCATTGACTAAAAACTCGAACAATTTTCAATATTTCTCATAATGACAAAACAATTCAATCACTGATTAAAACCCAGTCAATAAACTACGTGATATAACAGGTCTGTTCGCACCGTTGAAATTATTTTTTATTTATAAGCGTTTATTATTGAAATTGGAGGTATTACAGAATTCCAATGGTTCGAAAGTAACCAGAGATTCAACGAAGCTAGGAAAATTGTGAGTTGCCTGGAACAATTATCTAGCTTGCCAAATTCACGCAAAGATGGAAAAAACATAGGGTGATTTTATTGGCGGACGCTGCGAGCGAACGTGGGTGTCCCCCTTTAATCTCCATTCGATGAAATACTCCGCCCTGATAACCGCGCTGTCTGCTTGCTTTCATTAATAATTTTCAGGATTCTTTGATATTTGACTTTATGCGATTGCGATTGTGGCCTGGAACTTATTGTTTCCAGATATTACTCACTTATTGAGTTTCAGCGATATCGTTTTTATTGGAATTCTTCTAAGGCTCGGTTTCGTTCGTCTTTCCATTACATTTCCATTGTTTCTGAGTAATTATTTTACGTTTTTCAATGCGATGTATCGGAAGAAAAATAGCCTGATAACGGTCTTGGAGATAATGTAATGAAATTGGATGTTACGCTTCTATTCGAAATATTTCATTTCCTCATTCTTTTCCGATGCTGGCCTTAACACAATTTTCTTGTGTACGTTTCGTGATTTTTTCGATCAGAAGAGCGGAATCGGTTGATAACAACATGTTGTTCTTCAATTTTTCGATATAGTATTTCGCATCCAAATGGCTCCGAACTCCACAAACCATCCAACATTGAGGCAGCAAATTCTTCTATAATTATTGTTTTTTGCTTAATGAATAATAAAAAAAAATTGTTATTTTATTTCTGAATATCGTCCACCAAAAAATATGCGAGATGCGGTTACGACCACCTTTATTGATGCAACAACTTTTCCGATGCTGGCCTTAACACAATTTTCTTGTGTACGTTTCGTGATTTTTCGATCAGAAGAGCGGAATCGGTTGATAACAACATGTTGTTCTTCAATTTTTCGATATAGTATTTCGCATCCAAATGGCTCCGAACTCCACAAACCATCCAACATTGAGGCAGCAAATTCTTCTATAATTATTGTTTTTTGCTTAATGAATAATAAAAAAAAAATTGTTATTTTATTTCTGAATATCGTCCACCAAAAAATATGCGAGATGCGGTTACGACCACCTTTATTGATGCAACAACTTTTTCGTAATTAGTCGAAAAAAACTAGAGCTTCTCAAGCTCATCATTGTAGAAAATGGGTTATTTGTAACAAGATTCTTCAAGTAGTGTCATGTTGCTTCACTCATCCGAACGGTAATAAGTTTTTCACTAATATTCAGTTAAGTTTCAATGTAACCCACAACTCGATTATTCACTTAAGCATGGATAATGCGAGCCTCAGTAGCATTCAACGTGATTTGGAAAAGGCCAAAGATGCTAGAAATCTCAATCACAGACATATAATGATATACCCAACGACTGAACGACTCTCACGAAATAAAAAAGAACGATTCTATTCAACAACAAATTTCGCTAGTCATTGAAAAACTTGAGTGAAAACATTTTCGAGAAGCAGGTGAGAATTCTGTTGTTGATTTTCAGCATACTTTATATGATAATATAACAATTGTCTTCAGTCTCTCGGAAGCTTTTACAACTTGATCATATGTAAATTTGATTAAATTCTGCAAGAAAAGGCGAAGTCCAGATTTATGCGAACATAATCTGCTGTACCTAACCTCAGATATGAGCAAAGAAACAATTGATGAAAACATATTATCGCTATATTTATTATGTTATTGAAATAATTTTCCTTGCCGGACATGCCTATGTTTTTCAAATACCTTACTGTTTTCTTTGTGAATCCAGAGCCCAGTTCTATGATAATCATATAAATATTCGCTTGTTATGTATATAAAAATGAAGAAGGTTCAATTATCACTATCCTTATTGATTGATATCATGTTCCAAAAAAAACCGAAAACTATATTTAATTTGATTTCATGATTGTTGGCGGAATGAACAAACCTCGGATACAAATGACATTGAAAAAAATGGTGAAATGGCATGAAAAACAAAGTGACGGAAAAAAGCGCAAACATGAAGTAAAATCGACTACATTCGTCGAACCACAAAATTGTATCGACGCCCGAAAACAAGAATCCAAGAATTTAATTTGGAATAAATCGAAGAAGCCATCGTCAAATTGAATGAATTTCGGTTCACAATAAAACTACAGATATATAAAAGTATGAGGTCTATAAAAGAAGATTAAGCGGGTTCTTTCTAGTTGATTACAGCAGTCAATTTGGGTAATGGTCAGATATTTGATATATGCAGACCCTTAAGTATATTACAGATAGCAATGGGACACTATTGATGACGTCGTCTCAAGTCCATTTTATTATTGCAATTTGTGTTATTTTTATTTCTAATACAGCAAATGGCCGAGTCTTATTAGCGAAATGGTTCTGCCAGCCGTTCGGCCGTATACGAATGGATCTGAGTTATGTCCAATTTTTCTTATTTATTTCCAAATTTCGCGAAGTATGGGATGTCGCTTTTAAGTGCATTTCTCTATTACTGATTATATATTACGGCATTTCTCTTCCGTATCGGATGTACATTCAAATTGATGGCCGCTTATTCCGCTTTATTGGGATATTCGAGTGATACATGTCGGTATGTCTTGGTACCTCCTCTAATAAGGCGAAATGAAGGCTGCTTTTCACAAGACAAGTTGAACTGTTTCAATTTGTTGTTGTTTGAATTTTTAAGACTTTTTTCTCTCAGCATCTGATACAAAAATCAAGTAGAATTTTTTCAATTAATAGAAGAAACAACTGTGCGTAAAACTTGTGCAGTAATTTGTCAAGGGTCAATCAATGCCTTTCAAGAATTTGTTGCCAGACAATGACAAAAGAAGTAACACTTCGAACTTTCAAATTTAGTAACATGTCGGAATCTATATCAAATTCCTTCGTCAGACTGATTGTTAAATTTATGAAATTCTCCAGAATTTTAAAATTGTTTGTTTTATCATTTGAAAAATTATTTTTCGGTTCTCCTTAACAAATCAGAGACCAGGAGAGAAGAAAAAACTACTGTTCAATTTTGCTTCGAATTTCACAAGATGGTTTCAAATATTTTATATTTCAAGAGCCCCTTTCTGAGAATGACTTGATTTTCATTCAAATTCGTATTTTCATCTGCGAATAATCTTGAAGCACCAATACACCATTCGTTGTTATTTTGATTCTTTTTATTCATCCGTTGCAAATAACAACGAGAAAGTCATCCTAAAAAAAACACATGTCACATGTTGTCTGCCTCACTACCTCAAAAATTTCAAATTAGATTTCTCATGAAGTAGGTATATCCTCCCGTAAATTTTTTTTATAATTATTGTCACCTCAGCTGTGAAAAATCAAAATAATGTTGGTTATTGTCCATCAGTAACATTCGAGCTGTATGATTCAGGTTGATGTTGAGGAAAAACAATGATTTATTACGTCTCAAAGTTTGAGGTAACTGTTTTTAATTGGTTCTGTTTGGATTTATGTTCTTGAATAATCAACACACAAAATCAGAGCTCAAATTCAATGGAGTGAAAGAGTATGTACGCAGTTCTTTTTAGCATGTGACTGGAGAAGTGGAACTTTCCTCGTGACGTTCTTTTAGCACCGGGTTGCCAGAATTATCAGATTTGACTGAAAATTATGTTACAACAATTAATAATAATAATAATAATCTTTATTTTCAATTATTCGATACATGCAAAGGATATACCAGTATAAAAGAAAATAGTGTCACAAAAGCAATAACATTAACCAATCATATAATCATCCATACAATAGGGTTCCTTGTTTAATAAAAACTTAAATAATTTTCTTTTGAATAATTTGAAATTATGCTCTCCTTGAATCTCATCTGGTAAAGTGTTGAACATTTTCAGACATCTAAATTCCATTTGCTTTTGGGTGGTGGTTAGTTTACATTTGGGAAGGTTATAACATAATGTTCGTGTATCATAACGCATCTTCGAATTTTCATATTGTTTGAACAATTGTTTGTTTTTATGCAAGAATAAAAGACATTCTTGTATATATAGAGCATAGATGGTGAGAACTCCCTTCTGTTTGAAAAAACCACGACAAGACTGGTCATATCGTAATTTACAGATAATTCTTATTGCTTTTTTCTGGAGTATAAATAATGAAGAAATATTGCCAGATCCATAGAATGATATACCAAATCTCAACTTGGATTCAATGGTCGCATGATACACTGTTTTTAATATACTATCAGTTACATACTTTGAAATTATTTTAAACGAATAAATTGATTGTCCTATTTTGCTAGCAAGTTGTTCAATGTGATGGTTCCATTTCAGTTCTTTATCAATATGTAGACCGAGAAATTTACAGGACTCTGATATTGAATACCTCATATCCTGCAACATAACATCCTTAGGTGGTAAAATATTGGAATAATATGATCTATCTCATGTTTGGCAAATACATTCAGTACCAAGATGAGGAACAGGAAATTTGGTATACAATTGACGTTAATGATCAGAGATGTCTCGGAATTGTATTCGTTCATACATAATGAATTATACTCCATAAAATGCATTTGAACATCACTGTCCTATATCAGCCTTACGTTCAGTATGTCTATGCATATTAAAAAAAATTGTTGGTGAGTCACTGAAAATCAAAAAGCAATTAAAAATTTAAGACAAACCGACTTGAAAAACTACTTCAAAACAAAAACCTTTCAACAACGCAAAGAAATAGGTGGATATTAACAGTATTGTTATTTTAGGCGTCGGTGTGAGCCCTTTATTATGTATGTGGTACTCAAAAACCTACCACACCGACTCCAAACATAACAAAAATTGTTATTATTCACCCACTTCTTGTCAACGATAATAATAATTTCAGTTTAACAACGTTTAAACTGAAATTATTTCTTTTCCACTTTCTAGTTCGATTTGATAATTATTTGAAATATTTGTTAGGTATCAATTTCTGTTTTTTAGACGGAGTTAACATTATAACTGTTATAATAATATTATTATCATAATATCATTATTATACTAATTAGATTCTGAGTTTTTTGTGGTAGGCTTTTTTTGTTGATTATTTTCAAATCATTTTCATTGGGCATTTTCATTATTTCGGAAAATACATTTTTTTTCAGTATTATTTGCTTTGAAGGGAAAATATTGAATACTTTTCTATTTTATATTCATATATCCTGTTTTTGTGATGGTGATTAGACATTCAAGGCTCACTGATATGACAATAATTCTCGAACCCAGTATAAAAACTGCATTTAATGCATCAGTCATAATGGCGGGAATATAGACCCCATCAATACGAATTTGCAAAAATATTTTTTTTGCATCTGAAATTTATCCACCAATTGAATGTATATCAACGATCTGAGATTGACAATTTGAAAGGGAATGTCGGCTTATCAACTTCCAAAACCAGCGAGCTCGTACAGAATATTGCTTTCAACTCAATCTATTCAACACCACCCTCTCAAATTTCAACAGCATTCTATCAGAGTTTCTGCGAACTATCTCTCGAGGTGGTCTCTTACGAACCTCTTCGGATGATATACGATATTTGGATAGTGGTTTTAATACGTGTGAAACATATAAAGTCATTTCTGGAGATGAAATGGCACACCGCAGTATATTATAGCCGGTGTCAGTCAAACGGGTCAATTCCTCGAGTTGACTGATATTAATTTCTCAAGAATCATTGTATTACCAACGATTGATATATTCAGCATATTCAAAAACCGCAAGCTCCTGAAGATTGAATTCCATATTTAAGACTGAGGTATTTTGATGTCATGAGATATTTCTCCATTGAACGCATTGAACAATTTGAATTGAATAAACATTTTGTAATATAAAAACCCGTATCAAAGGCTGCATTTTAATGATAATTACAGAAAAGTCATATCAAATCGGTTCATTTTGGTTCGCATGAATTTTTCTTAATTATGATAAAACTTACCCACCGGCAGTAATTGACGGTGGGTGAGTGGAATTACAAATACATACATTCATGAACTCATTTTTCGACGACGTGAAAAACTCTATTCAACTACGAATTTTTTCCATTTCATGATTAAATCTCGTCCATTAGGCTTACAATGCTGAAACGGCTGTGGTCTAATAATTAACTTATAGGGCATTCAGCGTATTCAGAAAGTCGTATAGGTACATTCCAGACAAGGAATCCTATCAGGTATATCCCCCCTAATCCCTTCTTGACTAGTAGCCGAAACGTCATGTTCCATAATTACAGTATTCGGTTACTAATTATCCTAATGGATCTAGGTAAATAATACTGCAGCATTCTGCGGACACCAAATTCACACTTGTCTGCTAATAGCAACCATCTGTTCGATGTTGGGTTCCTGTTTTGAACTACAGGGTGAGATGAGATTGTTGCACATGGAAAGAACTTTCGAATATTGAAGAGAGAACTAAATTCCATTCAAAGTTTGCTCATTTATATAAATATTTGAAAAAAGCTCTGTGAAAAAATATTGTTCCTTCATCTTTAACTTTAATTGATTATCAATATACCATATGACGATGAAAATATGTTGTTGATCATCTGATTCCGAATACATACTTATTTCAGTATTTCGAAGAATTGAAAAGAAGATTTTGTCGAAATGATTGAAAAATAGAATATCTAGTTGTATGAAAATTTGTCACAATTATGACTGATTGTTGAATGGAAAACTCAATACAATATTTTGGTTTATATAATTGCGATACGATATCACACTAAATTAGTGCAATTTACTAGACATCGAAAGTTACGATATAAGATTACCAAAGGAATTGTATCGAATATTTATCAACACTTATTTATGTGTATATGCTAGAAGGTTTCAGTCCACGAAATATATTAATTCGGAACGGAGTCAAGGTCCTCAAAAACGTGAAGAATTTGATTGATACGATATACTTGATCGTTCAAAAAAAAGATAAGTATTTCAATTTGGTGAAGAAGATTAGAATGTTACAATAAGTATATACAATAAGTATATACAATAAGTATATATTTTTGGTTTAAAATTCCGATCAAATAATTTGTATTTCCAAAATGATGATAACATATTATCATAACATCAATTTCACTGTTAATAATTTAAAAGGGGTTACAGTCCCCTGATGATCTATTGAGCTTTACCACTCGACTTCCAGTCCCAGAGATCTTTTGGAATCCAATATCTTGGGAGGCTTCAGTAAGGCTGATTCCTCCCTTCTACAGGTCTCTTCAGCACAGCATTGTTTTCTTTGGCTTACAATGTCAAAGCATTCTGTGACTATGTAAATAGGAGGTTCTTCTTCCTCCCGCACAAAATCTACACTCGTCAGTAGACGAGCAAGTGCTTTCTGAGGCAACAATGCCCTGTTATAAAGCCAGTGAGGAGGTGTAGTTGGTTCTCACTGAGATCCAAATATTCCGAAGGAACTTCTTGGGGTCATCCAACCCTTGGAGATTCTGCAGAACTATTTCTCTTTCAGTTTTCTCCTTCTCCAGAAACTCCTATTTATATGTACATTTTCCTATACTGCAGAAAGGTTCTGGGGCAGTTAGTAGTTTCCGAGCACCCTCTCTGGCAAGAAATCCAGATTAAAGATACTTTAGTTTTCTTGCCTACTTCATTGAGTTTGCTCCGGAATTTCCATGTCGACTTTGAGTCGAAGACATAGGAGTTTAGTGCTTGAATAGTAGCTTGACTATCAGAGTGAATAGCTATGTTGCAATCCTGATAGTTTCTCTCTAGATTAATATCTAGACATCTTTCGACTGCTAATATTTCTGCTTGCAGAACACACACACAGGAGCCTAACGATAGTGCACACTTGGCTTTGGTTACCTGATGGATTTAGAACCTCATCAATCAATTATGGACTTCTGATCACAGTATTTTTGAATGAATCCATGTATTTGATTGCTAATGAAGTTGTGTCTATTCATATTTGTTAAAAACAAATAAATGAAAATCTAGTTGCTGTCAGAAAAATTGTAAAAAATTTCAGTATGATCTTTAGATGAAAGAAAATTTCATATTAAACAATTTCTCAGTCTGAATCAAGTATCATTACGTGAACGTAAAGTACATGTAATCTTCAATTTCGCTTTTTTTAAATCACATTCCGGAAATGAATGAAAATTATATAACCTATTGCTGTGGTTAATTTTATCAATCATTTTCATGAATCAAGAAATGAAAAATTAATGCAATGGTGCAATTCCAATATTTTCATGTAAGAGTTACAAAATGTATACCTAGTAAACAATGATTTCATGGGAACATTTAAAGCACCGTTATCAGCAAATTTTCCTATATCTATTAAAGCGGAAATTATCAGCTCATTAATAAGCATGAGGGACATTTTTCTCGACCTATTACAATAATAGAAAAGTTGAACTTTGAAAAATTCGTTTTGCGTCATACGAAAACCCCCACTCAAACTTCTCGAACGTAACGTTGTGACACAGCAGGCCATTTCTTACAGATTCCCTCTAATGGACCCCATTAAAGCGCTTAGTGCTGATGAATTAGATAATAACAACCATTAAAACGTCACTCGTCATCTCCCATATTAATTATACAAAGGATATAAGACAAACACTCCAAATTCCCTACGTAGGTGCGAAAACAAAGTGGAAAACACGAGTTGAGTCTAATGGAAACGGATCTTCAGACGACGTGCTTTCTAAACATAAACGACTCTGTTTAAACATACCTTTTTAGCAGATTCGCAATGTGAAGAGCTTCCAAAGATGAATGCGACCGGTGTTCCAAAATAATCAGAGATTGAAAAAACGTACAAGACCGAATAATTCCAGTATGGCAGTATAGTGGAACGATGATCTTTTTTTGTGGCGTTTCGAAACTCCTGGAGAATTAGAAGAAGATTAGGGCATTTTTACTCACATATTGTTGTTCTTCATTCTCGAAAAAAAAAAAATTGCCACATATTTATATTGGGTCACTGCGTGTTCTACAGGCGAGTCAATTTCATGAATCCTACTTCACCAAGTTATGACTATTAATTGACTATTAATCGTGAAAATTTTACCCAAATCTCCGAGATGTAATTCGTGTAGCTACCACAGACCACAATGAAGTGTGTCCAATATCCATTTTTGGCTCCACTAGTTTTGATTCAGATGGTTAATAATTATGTCACGAATAAGGAAATGAATTGATGAAAATGTCAAAACCTGAAAAAACAATCAATGGGAGAAAATTATTGAAGAAAGAAAACACAATATTTCATTATCAATGTCGAAATATAACATTCGTTCACGACAAACTTTTGTGCTTCATATGAATTTGAAGCAAATCGAAATCCTATTTGAAGGAAATACAGCAGCAAGTTATTAATACGAAAATTTCATAGATAAGTTTTTGTTATGAGTTAAACGTTTGTTCAACTAAATAAAATAAGTCGCGGAAAAATGAGGCTTGTTTTTCGAGAAGCTTACAGAATCAGCACTATAGAAAAAGAAAGAGAGAGAACGAGAGAGAGCGAGAAAGGGAGCGGGGAAAAAGGAATGGAAAGAGGAAAAGAGATAGCGAGAAAAGAAGAGGAAGAGAAAGAAATGGAGGGTGAGAAAGAGAGAGAGAGAGAATGAGAGAGGTCCTTGTATGTAGACAGTTTTTATCTCTAACAGTTGTTTTATTTCCGTCATACCAAGACACGAGAACAAGTTAGTTTCCTCTAATTATGTGTCAAATCCGTCCATTTATGTCAATTCATTATTTGTTGGCTGTCCCGAATTTTTTTTTCTTTTTGTCAAATTTGTGAGAGAAAACAGTTCTGCCAATCAATATTTTTTAATCCGAAAATCTCTAAACGATTCATTGAACTCTTGGAATAATACGAATGATTTCTGCATCGTAATATAAATACCTATTTTCTTAGTTTGTGATTTCGCCTACTGTATGTAAAAATGGTATTTCTCTGTGTGAAATTCATTGAAAATGGCAAAATTCACATTTTTTGCGGGTATTTTCATGAATGTTATTTTAAAATATAAATGTTCTTTGTCAATTGGAAATTTTCTATCGGTCTTTTTTATGTGTTTAGAGACGAAGTCATCCAAGTGGCAAATATTCGCCGAGATACTTACAACAAGGTGATGTTAATGGAAACGGATTTCGTAACGCTCAACAATCTATATCAAAAATCACGTCACCGTAGGACCCAATTAACAATGGAGTATCAAAATGAATAATTCATAGCCCACTTATACATCTTTCTTACCTTAACGCGCACTGACATCGCGCCCAAGCAAGAAACTGTCAAGATGCAAATGCAATTAAGAGCCTGGAGTGCTTCGGAAAATAATTACAAACATCTGAACGACGCCTAAAATTGTCGTGGCACTTTTCGCATTAAGCGTATTGCTCACGAGTAATTCAACTGCTAATCCGATCCGCAACGCTTGATGGAGCATATTATTACTTCCACTCAATTCTACCAACATGCATATATCTCGAATTCATCGAAACGATACGTAATACCTCAAGCTGCAGAACTCAAAAAGAATTTCTGCAAATGGACGGAAAATTAACTGAGTGGCTAAAATTATACACTCGTTTTCCTGAAGTAGAGCTATTCCGAAAGCACTTGTAGTTTTTCCCTATACCGTTGGTGAATGACGAGTTTCGAAAAATACAACAGGCCGTTTTTTGTGAGAAAAAAATCTGAGATTTAATTAGATATAAAAAAGTTTTTTTTTTTGAAAAAAATGCTATGATTTCGAGAGATTGAAAAAGACCTATAAAACAATCAATTTTTGATAGCTCGATTCTTTCAACAAATAAGATCCCCCAGATCAACTCAAAGATAAAGGAAACAAATTATGAACAGATGAAGCGGAATCAAATAAATACGTTCTACACATATTCAAATTCTAAAACATTGTCTTCTGTTGATAAATTATTTTCCTCGATTATTTTCTTTTCAAAATCTTTAGTTTCATATATGCTCCTGTGTTTTAGAAAAATACTGTTATTCATGAGTAAGAATGCCCGAGAACCAATGAACTTTCAATTTTATAACAATAATGATAAAGAATATAGGAGAACGTATGAGAAGGCGAAAAATTAAAAATAAGAAGAGATCTAGTGATACGAAAGACGCTGACGAAGATTGATAAACAATACAATCTTTTCAAGCTCTAGATGCTCTTTTAGCGGTCAAGATGCCTGCAGTAGATTTTGCCGGTACTTTTTTGACCCTATACAATATGTAATCCATTATTTTCATAATACCTACATCAAACTAACGTTCCCCATTCGAAATATATCTGTATATTATTGAACTGGGAATGTGAATGAAGCTTAACGAAGCGAAACCCTCTCAGAATCGCGTCAATAGATTTTCCAGACCCTTTACAGCACATCGATTTCATTAAGTCGATTTTAATCAATGGAAAAGGCCTTATTTCAGTTCGTTGGTAGAGTAGAACACACTAAGTCGTTCCCAATTAAGACTGATTGGATAATTTCGTTAATTGGTCATTAAGCGAGTGATTTGATTCGTAATAGGGTCGAGTGGAAAAACCAGCTCCAAGAAATACGAACTTATAGGAATTACTCCAGAGGTATCGTTCTTAAGTGTCACAGGCGTTTTGCGAAATATCACTCATCATTACACAGAATGACATAATATGTCATTATATACTCGTACCTACACTAATTTCTGCGCAGTGGTTACAAGCGTTCATTCGAAGATAAAAAACCAACGGAATAACTTTTCGAAGATGAAGATACAGAATGCCTATAAAAAAATTGAAACGTTGTTGGTTAACACGATATGATACTGATATTTTCGTGATCTGTTTTTGTTTTGATTTTTTATTCATAAGATATTATTTTATATCAGATGGATCTTTCGTAAATGAAGTTTCTCTATTTCAGTATCGTAATGAGTTCATTACAGTACTAAAAGTAGTGCTGTAATGAAATTCATTACAGCATTGTTTTCAGTTATATTTTTCGTTTTATGATTGTCAGTACTGACCTCCGATCGAATCAAGTTTCGAATCAAATCAATTCAAATTCCGTGATCTGTCAAATTTCGTATGTCACACCAACTGCAAAGATACAAAACAAAAGTCACTAATCTGAATTTTCATTTGAATTTCGAGAGGTTTTCACAAAAATTGACTGAAATAGAGAAAATACCGTCTAATACTCGTTGCAGAAGGCAATTCCAACACTCATGCTATCGAAAACTCGCTCCTTCGTCGCTCGTTTTCGAACTTCGCATTCGTGTTGGAATAGGAGCTCATTCTGCAACTTGTTTTAGAATATACTATTCTCTATTTCAATATCGTAATGAGTTCATTACAGTACTAGAAGTAGTGCTGTTATGAAACTCATTACAGCATTGTTTTCAGTTATATTTTTCGTTTTATGATTGTCAGTACTGACCTCCGATCGAATCAAGTTTCGAATCAAATCAATTCAAATTCCGTGATCTGTCAAATTTCGTATGTCACACCAACTGCCAAGCAACAAAACAAAAGTCACTAATCTGAATTTTCATTTAAATTCCGAGAGGTTTCGAACTTCGCATTCGTGTTGAAATAGGAGCTCAATCTGCAACTTATTTTAGAATATACTATTCTATGCGAGAAAAAGTCGTTAATCCTTATCATGATTAGTCAACAAAATACATCAATGCGGATAGAATGTCAGAAGGTTCGTACCTTGAGAGCAAGCTTGTAAGTTGCACTTAAAGGCACTCCATTTAAATGAAAATTTTAGTTCCTCCCAATGCTGCATTAATGCCAACTTATGAATCATTGAGTGGATTAACAGCTCCATCTGTTGTTGTTCGAAATCATCGCGACCTGTTGAGAAGTTTCATGCATCAGGTAATGCTATCATCTAAAAATGTTTCAGAAAACGAAATGAAATATTACTTACTTCACTATTGAAATTTCTCACGATTAGTCGTACGCCTAATGATGAAAAGTGATTTCTCTATTTCAGTATCGTAATGAGTTCATTGCAGTACTGAAAGAAGTGCTGTAATGTAACTCATTACAGCATTGGTTTCAGTTATATCTTTCGTTTTGTGGTTGTCAGTACTGACCTCTGATCCTCTCAATTTTCGAATCAAATCAATTAAAATTTCATGATCTGTCATATTATGCTCCTTCGTCGCTAATTCTCGAATTTCGCATTTGTGTTGGAATTTGAGCTCATTCTGCAACTTGTTTCAGAATATACTATTTTGAGACATCTTGACGATGGTCCGAATGATATGGGAAAAAACAGATATCGATCGATAAACAACAATACCACAAGTAAATTTTTGGCAACGTTCTGATCGTGTATTGGTTATTTCTCGATCAAAAAATATGTATCTGAATGCAATTAAAGTATTTGGGTAACAATAAACTATGGAGGCGTGAAGCCTGAGCCGCTATACACAATATACTCTATTTTTTGGAGACGCGCGGTATATTCCATAAAAGTTATTAAATTAACGATTTGGTAATTCTATTTTACGAATGAAACATTGCCCAATTCGTGATTAAGAAGGATTCTTTATTCTTGAGTTTTGAATCGAATTAGGATTCAATGGAAGAAAAAAAATTTTTCTGATGCTGTTTTCTCATGAATTAAATGAAAGGATACGAAGAAATATGATTGAAGACGTTCAGGTGCGGAATATTTAGTATATTATTTTAATTCGCGTTAATTTCGTCTGCAATACAATCACAAAATTCCACTGGATCGCAAATATCGATTAAAAGAGAATCAATACTCATTACACCATTATACATCGAAACTAATTCAATGTTAATAAAAATTGAGTGTTCCGAATTACTTTTAGGTGATTCATGAAGTCCATTGTGTTAATTGAAACCGGATGTACCGTTGAATAGATAGATTCAATTATGAAACGTGAATACCCCTAAAACATAAATATTTCATCGGCGAATAGATTTTATGCGGGTGAACAGGGGCGGACTGAAAATAACAGTTCTGAAGATCGTCCAAGACAACTAACGATAAGGCAACGGAATTTGAAGCTAGAGTTTTATGTTCGTGGTATTTCGATTTCATTTGTTCATATAAAAGTAACATGTAAAGGAGGTCTCACAAACCTCTGATTGCCCGATCGAAAACTGAAGTTCCTTAGAGCCGTTGGAATTTTAAATTTCTTGATTCCATTAGTAAAAATTCACGTAGGTTTCACGATCGGAAAAATTTTGTGGAACCAAACTGAATTTTGACATTAAACATGATATAATAATTGAAAATGAAGAGCAGGAGGAAATTTTGAGGCATGTTATTTTTCCGAATGATTGCTAGTACGCTCCTGTCCTACTCCGAGTGCTGGTCCTAAGCCCGTGGCTACTTATATCGTGGTGGGTGCTTCGCTAATGATACGGGGTCTCTCATAAATATTTTTCTTTCCACCTATACAAACAAATAAATCTCCAGAGACATGATCTGGTAGGATTCACTCTGCACAAACGTGCCTTTCTCTAGGTCTTCTCGAGATATTTCCGATAATATTTTCATTTTCACAGCTGTTTCTGTAATTTAGCAAAATAGAGAAAGAATTAAAAATGGTTGAGTAGGTACGAGACGAGCCGGGATTCTTCCTTTTGGATTATAATCAATGTGCGTGATGAACAGAGTCGGAATTGAGATCAGAGGCTATTGAATCAGGATACAGGCAGGTCCAGATTTTTTCTCCATGACTTTGACTTTTTCCTTCGGATACAACATTTTTTCCATACAAAAAATTCAGTACTAAGATGCTTTGCGTTCGGAATACAATAATGATAATATTTTTCATTTTATTTATTTCATAAATCAACAGCTATTCAACTCGAAAAAGACTTACTCGTAGATTATGAGTAGAAAACGATTTTTTTTTAACTTCAGATAAGCATGTTGATATATGTTTATATGTTTTTTCAAGAGAAGAAGTTCTATCCGAGTCTGAAATTATAGAACAGAAATCTGGTATGAGTAAAATTTTAAAAAAATACATCTGACTAAACTTTTCTCGGAAAATTCCTCCCAGAAAGGTTTGAGGGGCCAAATCGAGGGCCAAATAGAATTATAACAGATTGCTTTCAAACACCGTCAAGGGTTCCGTAGCTTCTATGAAGTTCAACAATAGGAAATTTAATGTTTGTAAACCATCAAAAACTTAAGTTTTTTCTCGTTTACTCCAAGAGTTACAAGAACCAAACTTGAATGGAATTATTTTTTCTGTTCGAATATAAATTTAATGAAAAAAATTGTGAAAACATACAGAACGATATTTTCCTTAGCTATTCAAGTGTTAAAGAGTCAATATTCGATTTATTTCTATTCATAGCCCTATATTTTTTTCGAATATTTTTTTAAAATACGTAGCATTTTTAGGATTGGAATCATTCAGTTTCCCATTATTGAACTGGATTCATATGTTTGGAACCGAAAGAGCTACAGAGACAAAAAAAGAAAAGGATAGGAGAGAAAATTGAACAGTGTGTACAGCGGTCACCAAGTTTTTGCGGCCAATATTGCTGATAATAATAATAATAAAAATAAACTTCATTGATACTTTTAGACTGTATAGTATAGGACACGTCAAATTTCACAATTAGACTCCAATTAGAAAAGCCTCTGAGTAAATTTGTTGAAATATAGATTTAATGGAATATGATATAGGTACTTAGATTATTGCGATATGATTTATGAGTTTTGGCTAAGTACCTCGATTGACTATATAAATTTGAAAAACTGTTAATACTCAAATTTCATAGTACTAAAAAGAGTGCTGTAATGAAACTCATTACAGCATTGTTTCAGTTACATTTTCCGTTTTGTAGTTGTCAGTACTGACTTCCGATCGAATCAAGTTTCGACTCAAATCAATTCCGTAATCTGTCAAATTTCGTAAGTCACACCAATTGTCAAGATGAAATATAAAAGTCAATAACCTCAATTTGTATTCAAATAGAGAAAATATCGTCTTATATCCGTTGCAGAAGGCAATTCCAAGACTGATGCTATCGAAACTTCGCATTCATGTTGGAACAGAAACTCATTCTGCAACTTGTTTCAAAGTATACTATTCTTTCATTATAGGACTATAATCATGACATAAATTTTTCAATGATTCATACTGAAAACTGAGCAGAAAAATGGAGTATTTTTACGAAAACTGCATGGGTTAGAGGAAAAAAGACAAGTATAAAATCCATACGAAGAAGACATCTACTAACCAATTTTGAGTGACAAATCGTTTGATTTGTACATTTCACAAGTTTCACCCTGTATGCTCCGCCAACTGTGGGCGGTCTTTAGACACCACATCCAAGAAATAATCCATCCCCATAATAAATCGTCCGATTTTCTTGTCGGATCACTTAGAACGGAAGCAAGGACCCGTTCTGGATTGAATCCAGACATCTAGCTGCAGAGTATTTAATTCCTTTCTATTTATACCTGAATTTGCTGCGGTGTGAGATTCCTATTTGGGATATCTGGAATATCACTGCAGGTACATCAAGACATTCACCTACACGTATAAACAATGATTACATTACCTCGAAATAGAGTCAAGTGAGTTCCACGTTGTGAATCAACTACATCCGAATCTTTTTTATTCAATTCTCTGGTAAATACACAGCTGATTTAAGGCAGCTTAGAAACAAAAAATTAATGAAAATTAATGTTTCATTAATAATTTTCTCCGTGGATTGTTATCACTTCGGAAAATACAGTGAAACCGCAGGGGTAACTTTTATTTTATTACATGGAAGGGCTGCTAGATTCTGCCGGAGGAAAATATGGTTGAATAAGCGTAGAGTTATTGAGATATAGAACTGTGATTCCAGAATAGGAGGCTATGAGAATTGAAGGAGCTAGTTGAATAATTTACTTCGAAGACTACGGAACTTTCAAATGAAATTTTCCAGTCCATTAGAGACAGCAGAACTGCAGTGAGTAATGAGAAAAGGCAGCTCAAGTTTAGAACTGTACGGTCATTGTCACTCCAGAACTTTTCTTGTATTTTTCATTGTTGTTCAGGAAATGCGTACCATTCATTTTCGTTTTTTCATCTGAAACTATTACTCATTTTCTGTTAATTATGAATAATTTCTTCAAATTATTCTACTGATAAGAAAAGTTCCTGAGAAATTCAACAATTATCGAATTATTTCATCAGGACCTGAAAATCTACCTATTGAAATTCATTTTGTAAGGATTCTGTATTATTCAAGAAAATTTTAGATTTTTACATCATATGAAACGAAATTTATGAAAGAACGTTTGAATACTGATCGTTCATAAATTCTTGAACTAATTCATCAGGAGCAAATCTTAGGGAAATTTGCTTACAAGTAATTCGTACAATGCATTAAATATCCAAACAATGAACAATTTGGAGTATTTATCAGGCGGCTACAGCAAATAAAGGCATTGAATCTCAAGAATCGTGCATTTTCAATATTCTGATTGGACAAGTTTAAGAAAATAAGAAAGTGTAGCAAAGTTTCATGTTGAATTTACGTATTAATATCTTGTGTGTGGTTGCCTTTAGTCACTATCCGGGATACACCTGGTCAAGCCTCATTTGATGTAACAGAACCGAAAATAGCGGTCATTAGGATTTACGTTCTCAAAGGACTCCACGGATATACATAATCGTAATTTTCAATGGAGCATGTAGGTGAGATAGTGACAAATGGCTGTTCAGGCAACATCTGAAACTGTCGCCAAATGAGGTATGAAGTCGTTCAGAATGCTGGTAATGTAATTTATAGCAAGGAAATTACTCTGAATTCAACATAACAGCTGAAGGTTATGAAGTTCTGAAAAAGAAACGGAAGAAATTTACGTTAGTGCAGCAATGAGAAACGCTAAAGCAAACATGAACCTGGATATAGAATAGGTAAAGAATATGACGTAACTTGGCCCTCATCATTTACAAATATAACGGACAAGTCAGATGCGAAGAAAAGGAATCAATCTATTGGAAAATAATTTCAATAATATAAAATAATCGTGGCTTACATCGATGGGGCCTTTGTTGAGGAAAAATACATATGGTACAACAAAAAAATAATCGAAATGATATGGACGATCGACAACCATGTTGATGGAATTTTGCCAAAAAGTGTTTGATTTTCCTATTCTATGGAATGTGAAAAATTCATCACTGAGAGTTTATTTTAAGGGTGCACTCGATTGTTTTTTTCGATATTCAGACAGAATTAGCATAAAATTTCATTTTCCTGCCGTAGGACACCACTTATAACGCTTTGAATTTGTTATAGAGATCTCAGAAGAACCTTGTTACTCTAATTCTAATTTATTCTAGGGAAAAGCAATTGTTATCATATTGAAAATAAAAAACTTGAGAAGACGTCAACACATATATTCATGTTATCTTAAAATTCTTCTCCAAAGATACCAAACATCCAACAAGAGCCTACCCTCCGGATGTTACAAATAGTTACAAATTACACTAAAACTGATTTATATTGCTTTGCTGTTAATCTGACAGGAAATAGGGGGTAGAGGCTAATCTGCGGACCGAAAGGAAGATGACAGATTTTATTACCATAAACATCCGATCGTAATGGCTTGAAGTTTGTGGGCATGTGGTTTAGTGATTTGTCAAACATAAAAAAGTGTTTTGTCTACACATTATACCCTAGTTAGCTCGATGGTAATTTCGGGTTTCTTTTCCTCGTAATAATCCCCTTGAGAAAAACACAACGGTTGCCTCGAACAACCAAGATTCACAGACAATTGGTATCGTCACTAATATGCCCATACCATGAAATCGCTTCAATTGAAGAATTAGTGGCTTTCAAATGTACTTCGAATAATAATCGTTTAATATATTCATATGTACAAGAAGAATTAATGCCTTGATCTATGGGCTAAGTAATTATTTCCTTGAAAACAACAAGAAAACTTGGTAAATATCCATTGAATTATAATGTGGGGGATTCTACTTATTTTGAAACATTATGTTCTCACTCCCTCAAAATTCTCTCAAGAATTAATCAGGAGCAGATCAGTTTAAAAAATTTGTTGCCAAATAATGATCGAACAACAAAATATAAATTTAAAAAACACAACATTTTCATTAAACAGGAATGCAAAATCTTGAGTAATTTGAATTTTTATTTGTTAATAGTCATGTTTAATGTTACTTCAGACATGTCCTGTCATATGAAATGTTGAGAATGTTATCAACTTCCTCTGGCTTTCTTCCGATGTATCTTAGAAGGACGGGAAAACGATATTTTCCATGCACTCGATATCAAATCAGTATTCCGATTTAAATGTCCAGTCGGCAGGAGTATTCGTTGAAAATGCCGCAATAAACATAATCAACGAAAGAGACATTAAATCTCAATTGAACCAAATTAGCTTCTCGTTTCAACACACTTCATATTTCAGATATTTTGTAAGTGGAAATGAGTTTATTGCCGACAAATGTTGTTATTAAGGACGGAATGCGGTAAATTGGGTGAACTCGTTCCATTAATTGTGATTTATCCAGGTATAAGCGTATTTATTAGTTGAAGAATACATATATAAATCCAGACATCGGCTCGGGGAATATTAATTTTTCCTTTATCTTTATAGCGCTTTGGTGACGGTTTTAGACGGTTCAGATTCATAGAATTAAACGATCTGAAACCAGACAATTGTCCCGACTGAAAAAACCGTTTCGACGAAAGAGAAGAGTACCGAATGAAAATGAATCGCGCACTGAATTCGAGTACCTCTCCTTATTCTTAGTGAGATAAAAATTCCTCGACTATTTTAAAGGAAAAGGAGATTCAGGACTAATAATGTTATGCTTTTTTTCAATACCATGCAGATAATTGATTGAAAGTTTTGAGAGAGAAAGTATGTGGAAATTCTTAATCTGGGGACAAGGTGACTTTACCAGAGTGAAACTCTTATGTTCCCAAAGACTACATAATTCAATTGAAATTGGAAATTGCCACGTGAAAAGTTTCTGAACAACCTCTATAAAATTTGGCAATCTGGTTCTTTTCAAACGTGACACACTATTTATTATAACGTTTGTCACCATCGATTATCCGAGTATCCTTATACGGTTATGGGTCTGAATTGTTTTTTCTTCCAGAATGAAAAAAAGATATTCCTAAAATAAATTACCTGTCCAAATTAAAACTGATTGCATGAAATTTCAATTTATTCATACTGAATTCCAGATATTCCAATTCAAAAAACAAAAACTTCAAAGTTGAAATTCAAATATTGAATTTCGGTAGTGGTTTTTTGAAATCTGAGTTCATCTAAATCTATTGAGGTTTCTCGTTTAGATATAGAGATAAAAATTAAAGACTTAGATGGAATATATATGAACTCCATGAAATGTATATTATAGGATTAGTGAAATCAAGAAAGTCTAAGAAATGGGAATTGTAAACAAGGGAAACGAAAATTTGAGGACAAAGAAATATTAAATCAGGAATTTATAAATTTAAAAATAAGTAGCCAGGATGTTCAAAGTATCAATACAATTACAAAACATATATATCTTACGAGATTGAAGAAGACCAAAAAAAGAAAAATAAGTTTCAGAGAAAAGGAATGGTATTCGAAGTCAAGGGGAAATCACTCTGTTCCAAATAAAATCAATCAAGAAAAACATGCAATAAGGGAAACCTAACAATACTTCTTCATGCGTATTCCTCAAACTTAAGGAAAAATCAAGGTTTTTCCAAAAGTAATGGACAAAATATTGAATTCAATAAAATACGCATGAAAAAGTCTTTCAGGAGGTTGAAATTTCTGCAGAAATCACTGAGATGCGCAGAATGAGCTTCAAAGAAAAAAAATTTTTTGGATATATATATATCTTCGTCTTGTCACTCGATAAAAAATAACCTGAGGAGGTGGTTATCAATTCGTCTGTATTTTTTGTGTTTAACAAAACATTCTATGTTATATCTGATAATCTCACAGAAAATAAAAATACGCATAATATGTTCCTAAACTGAAACTTCATAGTTTTTCTGAAAGCGAGGGTTTTCAGTGTACAATATTGCTACCGTAGAATCACTGCTTCGTGAGATTCTGAAATAATTGAAATCAAACAGCTACAAAGTTGACTTTCCTATTATTTTATGACGCTGGAAAAAAGTATACCGCGTTTTAGTCGTAAAAAGTTATTCTTCTTTTCCAAAATTTCGATTGATAGATGCGGAAAAATTTTCGTTTTTGAAAGTTCAATTTCAAGCATTGATTTGGGTCAGCAGGTAAACTTTCGTGTTTTCCTTCGGCAGCTCTGTTCCTCATTCCAAAATGACCTCAAGTAGGTCAGGGATGAACTTACATGTTCTTTGACTGGAAAGACTATCGATAAATTGTTCCTCAAAGTCCATCCGTAGGTAGCAAATCGGAACAAAGTATGGAACTCGGTTGGACGCTGTTGGCGCAGACCAGATAGTAGAGAGCGAGGTCGACGTTAATTGAATTCTGTGTTTGCGGATGCTTATTACCAAATTAGCAACGCTTAATTACTGATGTGTTTTATTAGTAAACACAACTACTCGCTTACATTAGGCAGCATTAGCGTTCAAAGTTAACACTTCTGCCAAATCAGCCGGTTTTATTACACTCAGTTCGTTAATCCGCTACTGTATTTTTACGGCGGGTTTTCATACTCTCTTGAAGTAGGCCATGCGAAATTTGGAGAGGGGTGAGAATGATAGAGTTTTGGGAAAAAATAAGGAGGAATGAGTTGCAGATCAACCAAAGCACCCATCTCCAAGGCTGAAGTCTAATTCAATCGCATCGGTATTATTGTTTTTCAGGTTTTCTATTCCTCCTTTTTTCATTCTGCATATATCTGAATCGAGATCTGAATTATTGCATGAGTTTGTCTGTGAAATTTTTTTGTCATGAAACATTTTGAGATTTGAATGAGGGTTATTGTATGTCACTAGGTGTTAAAAAAAGAATCATTCCGTCTCTTAAAGTTTGCTCAGTAAAAAAACTTCGTTATCATCTGTACTAAGAAAAAGTCGTTGAAGAAAAATGTTTATTATAATTTTCTATAAAAAAATCTTTTCAAGTCACATAATGCATATCGATCGATTATGATGATCAGTATAATTAAAATTAACACGATTATCATAACTTCATTTCATACCAGAATCGGTTATCTATACTAATATTATAAATGTGAATGAACGGATGTTTGTGTATTTGATCCTCTTTTATAGAATTAGGAACCTACACTATAATGTGTAGAATTTATTTTGAGAAGTTTTCATATAGGTTTCAATCCTATGTCATGAAGAAATGAGAAAAAATATTGATTTTTCACTGCCGATGCTGGGTGAACTAAAAGAGACAGAGAAATGTCAGAGACAACTAAGTAGTGCTCAAAAAGTTCTATGAAAAAGTTCGCGACGGCATATTATGTCTAATTGCTGGGGACAACTAAAGATTATCAATTTTTACATTTTCAGTTTAATTCAAAATAACGTTCACTTTGAATCTTTCCTTCCAAAAAAACAGTTCTACAAATATTTTATCTCCTATAACCACCTCATATTTTTCAAATACCTTAATTATACTCTAAAATCAGTGAATTTATGATTAATGATATTATAGATATACTACATTTTCAATGACATCATGTAGTGATGAAAAGCAATCTTTGAATGATATAAATCACTTTATAATTCTTGGTTTGTCAATTCGTTTCAAACGTCAATTTCACTTCATTAATACACTGCGTGATTTGAAATGCAATTTGTAATTCGTGAATATGAACTTTTGATACACGAGTGAAATTGAACTTGAGCATGGCCTGTTATGATTATGTTGGAGTAACAACAATTTTGTGCCACACTGAATGAGTTGAGAAATCTTCTACCTCAAATTGTGGTTTGTACTCCCCAAGATGACATGTGAAACTAATTTTCAGCATTGATAGGTGGTAGAGCTCATTTTCAGCTAAGTATGGTATATGTCCATCATCCGTGATAGGTATACAGGGTCTTTCACGAGGAACCTCACCCATATTTATACGGGAAACTACTGAACGTATTTTCATGAAATTCAGCACTTATAAGTATTTCACGATGCTGATGAAACCTAAAATATTTTCAAGGCATGAGCACCTCCGGTTTTTCCGGAAATGACGTCAACTTCCGTTTTTCAAATTAGAACACCATTTTTTTATTGCAGAAATAGATTCCTTAGAAAATTTCAAGTTATTTTGATGTAACATTTTTCAGTTTTGGTTGGAAAATTATCTCTGAGCGGGAAAATTCGAAAAAAAAAATCGAAAATAGAGCTCCGCTGAAACAAGAATAACTTCGAGGTTTTTGGATGGAAAATTTTCATTTTTGGGATTTTTCAAGATGTAAGATTGATGTATCCACTTTAAGAATCGAAATCGCGATTCATGATACAGGGGGTGAAAAAATCGCTTTCAAAGTTAGGGATGACAAAATCGTGAAAAATCAATTTTTTCAAATTAGAACCCCATTTTTTTATGGCAGATATTGAATCTACGTTAAAAAATAATGTGAGTGTATGCATCACACCCTTGCCCTGAAGTGGATATTTTCTGAGTTATTCACAAAAAACTGTTTTTCGCCTTGAATTTTCAGCTATTTCTTTTCCCTTCACGCCAAAAAGATGAAATTTTCAGGAACTGTTACTTAAACCATGTTTTAGATTTACTACCCTAATATGCAAGAGAAAAAAGTTACAGGTTGTTTCTAAATAGATGGCGAATTTTGATTCGAATTTGTATCGGAAACCTCTTTATTTCAACTAATCGGATATCGGTTTTCTCTCCAGTGATAAATAAATAATTCCTTATGAACCATATGCAAAAACTAACCATGTTTTACATTCTTTTTTTTTAATGATAGATATCATTAATTACATCTGCCAAATTCCTCTTTATTCAGTAGCATTTTGTGTTTACTATTAATTTGGTGATAATTCGTATTAAGTTATAAAATCGATCACTATGCCTAATTTTACCAATGAAGATTATTTAAATCTCATTCTACTTCATGGAGAATGTAATAAAGTTGTAGATAGAACGATTCGACTGTTCATTGAGAGGTTTCCTGACCGACCCAGACCAACGAGAGATACCATTAACAGAACCATGACAAACTTGAGAAATGTCGGATCTTTCGTTAAGAAAACTATACACAGAGAAAAAAGTGTAGTAGAAGATGAGAACAACGAAATTACAGTTCTTGCATATTTTCGTGTGAATCCTCAAAATTCTCTCAAAGATGCCGAGATTGATCTGGGATTATCTCGATCGAGTGTTTGGAGAATATTAAAAAAACATAAAATGCACCCATATAAATTCAATAGGGTACAGCATTTGAAGGAACCTGATTTCGTCAGGAGAAGAGAGTTTTGCGAAGCTATGATGATTCGATTTCAAGAGAATGAAAACTTTTTGGACTGTATGATTTGGACAGATGAATCTAAATTCACAAAGAATGGTTCTTTCAATAGGCATAACAGTCATTATTGGGATGAAGAGAACAACCACCACTTCAGACAATGGAACTTTCAAGAGACCCGGAGTTTCAATGTTTTTTGCGCCATCAAAAATAATGCAATTCTCGATGTTCACATTTATGATGGGACTTTAACTGATAAGATAGAACACTACACATGTTTGCATTATTTGAAGAATGTTCTCCCTTAGGAGATAGATATTCTGACATATTGACTCAAATAATTGAGCCGCTAGTACAGAACCATAATGACTTATGGTATCAACAAGATGGCGCGCCTCCACACAATTCACTCAATGTGTCAAATATCCTCTACAGGCTATTTGAAGATCGATGGTTGGCGAACAATGGTCCACCACGTTCTCCCGATTTAACTCCTTTAGACTATTATGTTTGGGGTAGGATAAAAAATATTGTCTACTCAACTCCCCTGACTGATAAAGAGGACTGCATAGAACGAGTCAGAAATGCGTTCAGGTTTGTTTAGATTTGTAGATTCATAGTTTTGAAACTCAATTTGGTTTTTAAACACTTTTGCAGATCTCTTCCTCCCGATGAAATAAGAAGAGCAACGCACGAAGCAATTCGTGTCTAGAAATTAACGGTCAAAACTTTGAGCATCTTCTCTAGTTATAACTGCGAGAGTTTGCCATGGTTCTCCTGATAGTAACTTGAAGTCGGTTTCAAGAAGGGATGAAAAATCTACAGCATGGTTCAAATAACATTTCCTGAAAATTTCATCTTTTTGGCGTGAAGGGAAAAGAAATAGCTGAAAATTCAAGACGAAAAAAAGTTTTTTGTGAATAACTCAGAAAATATCCATTTTAGGGCAAGGGTGTGATGCATACACTCACATTATTTTTTAACGTAGATTCAATATCTGCCATAAAAAAATGGGGTTCTAATTTGAAAAAATTGATTTTTCACGATTTTGTCATCCCTAACTTTGAAAGCGATTTTTTCACCCCCTGTATCATGAATCGCGATTTCGATTTTTAAAGTCGATACATCAATCTTACATCTTGAAAAATCCCAAAAATGAAAATTTTCCATCCAAAAACCTCGAAGTTATTCTTGTTTCAGCGGAGCTCTATTTTCGATTTTTTTTTCGAATTTTCCCGCTCAGAGAGAATTTTCCAACCAAAACTGAAAAATGTTACATCAAAATAACTTGAAATTTTCTAAGGAATCTATTTCTGCAATAAAAAAATGGTGTTCTAATTTGAAAAACGGAAGTTGACGTCATTTCCGGAAAAACCGGAGGTGCTCATGCCTTGAAAATATTTTAGGTTTCATCAGCATCGTGAAATACTTATAAGTGCTGAATTTCATGAAAATACGTTCAGTAGTTTCCCGTATAAATATGGGTGAGGTTCCTCGTGAAAGACCCTGTATATTACGAGCATGAAAATGAAGAAAAATGTGTAGAAAAATAGGTAAAACACGAGAACACGTCAAGTTTCGAAATGATTGTTGCGCTTTTCAAGCATAGATTCAACCTCGGATTCAACCTTCAGACAGGCGCACCTAATCTGTCAGATTAGGTGCATAGTTTTTTCTAGTTTTTCACGGCGGTGTTTGTCGCTCAGGGGTAGGACTTTCAGTAGCCTCTTGATTTTATATCGTGTACGTGTATGTGCAATATCAACCTCCTCAGAGCTTTGATGTTAGTTGAAAGGAGTGCAATAATCTCTTGAATCAATTGCGCTAGATAACGTTTGTAGCATCGAGTTTGATTTTTTCAGTATTTCTAGATGAAAAAGTCGTGTACTCGCGCTCCCAACCTCCGAACAAAAGAACAATTAAAGATATACATATTTTATATTTATTGCAATTCTTGATATAATCTGTGAGTTGAAATGAGCCCCCTTGAATCTTCAAGTATTTTTTTTCAGGGTATAATGGATTCAAACTCAAGAAGATGCAAGAATATCAAAATCACCATATGTTTCAAATGCATATTATCAGACAGTATTCTAGAAATTATAGCAAAATATACGAATATAATATATAGATAAAGGGAAACAAAACTTCACTGAAGAAAGGAATGCTAAACCGACTGATATCGTACAATATAAAAATTTCATTGTTCTAGTTTACCTGGCAGGAGTTGTCAGGAGTAATAGAAACTTGTTTTTGTTTCATATATAATCACAATTAAATTTTTTTTTATAAAAATATTCTTGTTATATTCAAATTTGCAGAATTTAGCTTTCTTTAGTTTCCACCGTCAATTTTTATTTATGTTTCGGAATTTTCTTCATATATTTTGTGTAATTGGAGAATAAAACTGTTTTTCAACGACCTCCCCATTTTGTAGCAAATTTTTTTCATTGAAACATGAATTTCCCGACTCAATCTCACAGATGAGTTGCGCCCAAAACCGTTAGAATTAGGGTTGCGCCTGACTGAAGGTTAAATATACAGGGTGATTTGCACAATTCGAGCACAGTCCGTATATTTTTGAGAGCTTCTCAAGCTTAAAAATTCCATAAGTCAAAACCTGATGAATGATTTATTTCATTTTTTGGCGGTATTATTAAAAATCTAGTAATCAGCAAGTCCCACTCCTTTTGAATGATTGATCCTTGGTGCCAATCTTTCTACTATCTGAATTTCTCTTCGAGTTGGCCACTCAATCAAGCCGTTAACATCGAAACAGATGCTGAAAGGAAACGGTCCCAAGCAGCATGCATAACAAGAATCACCTTGCAAGGCACGGTCAATGTTAATCGGACTACATCTCAATTATATCGGCATCCTCGTCAGACGGACGGATCTGGATCTGGAAGCACAATTACTGCGAAAAACACTTCACAACTGACCAATACGATCCGTCGACCTGACGCTGGATTTCATCCGGCAGCCAGACCAACCCCCCGTACGGACAGACAATTCATTATTGCAGGAACGAAGTATCGGAAAGATTAATTAAACTCCGTGATTACTCCTGGCTGTCCCGTGTATAATTAAAGACCACATCGGGCTCATTTCCATAGGAATCAATCGGAAACGTTCTCGACGCCCACTTGGTACCGAGTATGATAACTGATGGAATGAATTCCGACTTAATTGAATTGTTGCCGATTTGGGCTTGTCGTGTCAGTTTTTTATCGAATCGTCGTTAAGAATGTCCGGTTAATTAGATTTTCAGTGCCGACGGGATTCCGCATATGCAGCTGACCAATTTGCAAACTTCTGCACTCAGTGTTTGTATTTAAAGCAACTTTTCCAAATAGAACACAACCCTGAAAATGTCTGAAAGACATTTTGCCGAAATAAACCATATGATCTTTCATCAACTACAGGGTGCGGCACGGAGGATGGATGGTTTTAAAAAAATAATAAAAGCGTTAATTTTTACTCAAAAACACATTTATTGACGGAATCAGATTCTCAAGGAAATAGCATTTGAGACAGTCAAGTGTGGAAAATCACATCAGGCATGTGGTGGCCGAAATCGGTGATGCAGTGCTGGAGGCGCTCTTGGAAGTTCGCGTAGATACTCTCCAACATCGCTCTCTCAACTTGGGCAACTTCCACGCGAATAGCCCTTTTCAATTCGTTATGGGGACACCTCAAGGCTAGAGTATACGAGACCAAGCCCCGAACTCTGGACGAATTGAAAAGGGCTATTCGCGTGGAAGTTGCCCCAGTTGAGAGAGCGATGTTGGAGAGTCTCTACGCGAACTTCCAAGAGCGCCTCCAGCACTGCATCACCGATTTCGGCCACCACATGCCTGATGTGATTTTCCACACTTGACTGTCTCAAATGCTATTTCCTTGAGAATCTGATTCCGTCAATAAATGTGTTTTTAAGTAAAAATTAATGCTTTTATTATTTTTTTAAAACCATCCATCCTCCGTGCCGCACCCTGTATAACTAAAGTTAGAACCTGAATCGACCTCAACCGAGCTCATAATGAAACAAAACCTATTTCACAATGAATTTCTCATATTAGAAAATACATAGATTAAAATAGTTCGTCCAGAAATATCCTGGACAAAGTGCCTATTCTTGATTATTCTTTGAAAAGTGACTTTTCAAGGAATTTATACTGGGTGAAACTTGTAGAATGTGCAGACATAGGATTGTCTATTATTTACTTGGAAGAACTACTGGGTTCCAGGTATAAAGAGGTATGTTGATAACGGTTACTTTCACTTGTGTGATAATAGAAAAATTCTTCCCATTATCACATAATGTTGCAAAATTTTATAGAAAATCATTTTTCAAAAATTAATTGAAAACATTATGTCCAGGATTTTTTTCTAATTGACGAAATTCATTATGAAATAGGTTTTATCATTTTATCAGCTCGGTGAAGGTGGATAGGTTGAATCATTTACAAAGCTGCCTCAATTATGATGAAAGACACAAATTATGTATTTTTTTCTGAATAAGAAAAGAAAGTGCTTCACCCAATATTCATTGAGAAATTTCAACTTTCATTCAAATGAAAAATTTTGTCTACATGAATGGTTAAATCTCATGATACGTTCGAGGAAAGTCAATGAGGAATGTTCACAGGTATGCAAAATCGATCGAAACTTCCTCACAGTATACCCTATACGTATATGAAATCACTAGTTTTTGTTACCGTCGAAAAGACCTAGTAGTTCGGATTTTACAACCCCGTGAATATTCAATTCCTCGCGGCGATGTGACGTCATACTACATTCGCGCATCGCACTCCGTGAGACGAAAGGCCCTTATATTGGACCCGGCTACGTACTGAACCTCGCTAGTCGTTGGATGTAAAGTGACGTCACACGGATCCATCGCCAGTCTCGGAAACTCATGTTTATAACTCGATATCTCGGGCGCTATTTGAAGTATTCAAGTAATTTTTTGACACAATATTTTCATTTTCTACGGAGAATAGGAATATGTAGAAATTGAAAAATGTGAACATTCCTCATTATAGCCTTTATATTGATTCATTACATAATCGTCTCGATAATCCGAACGCCCTAAGTTCGGATGTACGAAGGGTTCGAATGATGTATGAAGTATGTTAAGTCACATGTTGTCAGATACGAACTATCTACAATATTGGATTCACATTAGTAAATTCTAGCTAGTGGAATATCTTTTTGGCTCCCTAGGTATATCAAGTCGCCAAATAATGGCAGTAAACATTCTTTGAAACGATAATCAACCTGAAAAATCTTTTTTTGTCCAATTTTGAAATTGTGACTCAACACACTTTACCTCTGAGGTGCTGTTATACATACCCTCATATGTTTATACTTTTTCGAAGTAAAATATGCGCTTGGCATAGCTAATTACTAAGAAAGAGCAGATGCACGGTACGGGGAGGCGTTCGGACTAGCGAGAAACATAATATCGAGGTCCCGCTATATTTTCATTCTCTATCATTGTTCTGGTTGAATGTTGATATAGTACTACATATTTTATCCAAATTTCATAAAAATTTGAACCAAGAATGAAGAATAACGTATGGCAGATTTTTTTTTTTTGAACCAGGAATTTGTAAATTATTTTGATTTCACAAAAGTTTTCGAATGCAATGGTCAATAATTCTGTACAATTTACGTGAACCCTTCATGATCTAGAATGGAAGTAGAAAAAATTACTTTTCGAATTTCTGGGAGAGATGTTTTCCCGCTGATTCAATGAAAATATTTCGTTGATTAAAAAAAAAGTTTCAACAATATTTTTTTGAATAATTTATATTTCTTCGAGTGAGTACTTACTGGTCTGTTAACTGTTCATGCACACCTCAAAAATGCCTCATCAACTCACCTGGAAAAAATAAAAATTTTCAATTGAAATATACGTGACAATAATTTTTATAGGTTTAACAAAGAAATAGATATCAGCTAGCGGATATTGCTGCAATAAAATACGTTTCATTTGTTACTGAATGAATCACCAATGATAAGGTTTTTATACTCTTTCAACTTAGTCACTGATATAAAAAAGTTCGATTATTAGTTTATAGATATGACCTCATAATTTTTTTTATTCATGCAGGTGAATTAAGCGACAGAAGTAGTTGTTGTGCAGACAATAAAAAAACCATATTAGGAAATGATGTCATTGGGAATTCTCAATAACTTCAAAATGAAATAAAACCCTCCCATTCAACACATTCTATAGTATTTTTCTTATCCTACTTATATTATAAAGGAGCAACGGTGCGATGAGTTTTTTTTCTAATGGGCCCTCATCTCATGTCATTGTATTTCCCGAAATTTTCTCAATTCAGAGTCAGAGAGCTGATCAACAGTAATTTCCTATCAGTTAAGGAGACTTTCAAGCCAGCCGATAAAGACAATAAGTCCGGTATCCTTATAAGTTGTTGAAATAATTCAAAAGAAAACAAGGATAAACTAAGAAATTGCGCAATGAATTTTAAGAGATAATTTTTCGAAGGAATTCAGAAAAAACTGAGAAAAATCGGAATGCCATCAAAATGATCAATTCTCAACCGTTGACTGAAAGTTGCCGAATGTAAGTAATTGGAAACCTTTCCGACAGTCGTGACAATTTCTAGATATTCATCGAAGTAATTAAATCCCCTGATTTGGATTAATTCGAGAAAATAGGTTCGAATTTGCGTAGAATTCAATTAGAGCGTGGTGGAAAAGACCAGAGAGCGTCGAATGTAATCCGAAATTAAACCGAGAAATGCGAGTATAAACATAATGGGACAATAATAACAGAAACTTAAGGGAAAGAAGTTGCTTTCCAAGTTGAATACGGAAATTAATCATATCAAGCGCTCTATCTGAACCGAGGTCATATTATATGAACTCCTTGAGTAGTTGAAAAAAAGATGTGTATGTAACACTATAGTTATACTAATTCATATACTCAATTAATAAACTACACATCTGAATTCATTTCTGCCTTTATGCGCTTTCACTTGTTTGATCACCACTATCTTATTTGAAGTTGGACTAATTTGACACTAAGCCCTTTCATACGGAACCTATTCATTTCCGAATTGGATAAATGTAACATGGTCCATATGGGAATGGCAATTTCGAAGTTGACGACAAAAATTGCAATATGCGACATTCGATGTTTCGAAAATAATGGTTCAACAACTGCGATTGATGCATAAGGAAACTATTTAAAGAAATCTTAGAGTATTTGTTATTACAAAAAAACATCTCTTGGATGGGTTGAAGAACCCATCTGAATCTTAGAAAGAAACGGAGAAAAACACCTTGGTAAAGGTAAGGTAGTGTTTCATTTCTTGATAATATTTTTATTTTTAGATGTGCGTTTCGGGTAGGTACCTCCGAAAGCTCATCTATTGTTTCTGAAAAATAATTGTGTTCACAACCCCAGAATATTTTATGGAGACTAACGAGAGTATAGTAGAAAAACACCAATTATTGCAAAAAAAAGTTTGTCTCTGCTTACAAACGATCATTCCTTAAATTTCGCAAACTCTGAAACACACATGAAATTTAAAGTATTCAGTTGACAACAAACAGAAATGGTTTCTCAAATTGAACAGCCATTCATTTTTAATGAAGCTGATGTAATACTTTTTTTATGAATGAATGGATAGGTGCTTCATTAAGATCGTGGAACACTAAGACCCAGCTTCAACTACTCATTGTTATCGGGGAAAACGGCTCGATATATTTTACGAAATTTTAATAATTTTTTCTCTATTTCAGTATCGTAATGAGTTCATTACAGTACTAAAAGTAGTGCTGTAATGAAACTCATTACAGCATTGTTTTCAGTTATATGGTTTTATGGTTGTCAGTACTGACCTCCAATCGAATCAAGTTTCGAATCAAATCAATTCAAATTCCGTGATCTGTCAAATTTCGTATGTCACACCAACTGCCAAGATACAATACAAAAGTCACTAATTTGAATTTCGAGAGTATTTCACAAAAATCGACTCAAATAGAGAAAATGCCGTCTAATACTCGTTGCAGAAGGCAATTCCAACACTCATGCTATCGAAAACTCGCTCCTTCGTCGCTCGTTTTCTAATTTCGCATTCGTGTTGGAATAGGAGCTCATTCTGCAACTTGCTTTAGAATATACTATTATCCAACAACTCAGAAAAAACACATTACGAAACTGTTGTGAAAGATATCTGAGAAAAAGGCTGAATATCTTTCGAAATTTTGGTGATTTTTTGAACAAAAAAATCAGAACAGTGACATTATAAATTGTTGTGAGAGTTAATAGAATTTCTTCTACAGAATATATGCAGTGATATGAAAACCAAAAAAACGTGAAGAATTTCATCTGCCGAGAAATATTTTAATTCATGATAAAACTCAATTTAGCATTTCAAACAATGAAAATGATTTTGAATTTTTGTACTAGTTTCTCAGTATCAGCTATCAGAACAAGTGACATTTTTTTCAAATTCGTGCAAGAATTTTGTAGGAGCATCTTCATCATTTGAAAATAATTTAATTCGGTGACTGAGAATGGAGCCACCAATGGAGCTCACAGTTTTCTTAGTCTGAAACAAATATTCAAGATAATTTACAGTAGACGTTGCTATGTACTGTAAAATCCTCGAAAGTAATTGCTTTACAGGTCTTTCTAAATCCAACGTGATATCGCTCATTTTACTAGGAATGTATCCATTAGAATTTTTTAAATATTGAAACTTTTTGAAGAAACCAAGATGATTAAATACTATCTATTATCTAGCACATGAAACTTTCTGGCAATTAGTACGATCTGTTCGCAATTTGAAATTGCCGTTTATATTACTTAAACATAAACATGTAAATTGAAACGGAGTAAGATTTAATTTTAACCTTATTAAAATACCATGTCTTTTGCATTACTCGCTCGATTAATGTGGTGCCACTGCAAATATTTAAATTGGCTTCTTCAATCAGTTATACGGCGTGGACCATTTAGAAATAGACTCTGAGAATGCAGTTCAATCATTCTTATTTGTCTGGATAGATTCATTTGTAACTACCTCCGAGTTGGGTCGTTCTAGAAAGGAAATATATCTACTATTTTGGTGTATTATACAGATAAATTTTAATTGTACGGGTCTCGTATACCTCCTTGAAAAATTTCGAATATAAAGACGAAACGTCGGCATTCGTTTCAACTTAGTATTGTTCTACACCATTTGTCCTAGCTCCTGTTGAGGTATACTCAGTATTCAAAATATGTATTGGAAATTGACATTTTCGTGAATAAAGTATTATAACTTGGAGATGCTATTACAACTTCAATGGAATTAGATTATACCTTGTACAACACCTCTATAACGACTTGTTTGTAGTTCTGAATAATCTGCTATTAATATGTGGTATGTATTCGAATCGGGATAGTATATTGTATTGATAATTCCATAACTTATATCTGCAGAAATTCTTGAAATGTATATAGGGTGGTTTTTTTAAGTGTTTTATTCGAACTTTTCGTCGAGGGAATTGACTTCGAGATTTTGCATTATTGTTTTTGAGTACATGAACTTGAATTATAAAAAATTTCAAGCAGAGCCTACTTTCGTTTTTCTTCAATTCTACATTAACTTGATGTATATGTTTCTAATTACAAAATGTCATTTCTGTGTGTTCATCATAGATTCAAGTATATAACTTGAATCTATGAAATGATTTAATATATTTTTCGAGGCAAATCAATTTGAAATTGTTGAGCGGAACATTACTAGTGCAGAATAATTCTTGTTGTACAATGATAACATTGTCTCCATTCTTGTATTGACATATTTTCGACCTTAGCTTTGATTGCAAAAAAAGCATACAGCTGAGATGATGACTGAAATATACATAGGCCCACTATTTCACTCTGAATCAAGTATGGAAATTCAGGATTGATATTGAAAAAAGCAAGAAATGCTTCAACATGAATTCATCCAGGCTTTCGAGGAATAATTAAGACTTCCTGGGAGAACACTAAAATTTCTTTCTCTATGAAGACTCTCGAGGGCTAGTGAAAATTCGGCCAAAGTCTAGCCCTGCGCATTTTTTTCAGTTAATATATTTAGGCGAGGCAAAAGGTACCTTAATGATTCGAGCCATTTTCAATTCACTGAAACTTGACAAATATTCAAATCCAAAACCAATGTGAGGAATAATGAAAAACATACAGAAATAAATTCGAAATATATTCCGTAGGATAACTCAAACTTAATAACATGTTTTTCATCAACACCAACCTAAATCTTGCAACTCAAAAGTTACTGATGGGATATTGATATTACCAACATGATTCCACAGCCGTCTGAGATGCCAATAATTCTGAAACGGACTATAAGATTGTATTCGAATTGCGCACTGCTAATATAGAACAGTAATTCATAATGAAAACATTCAATGAAAACCACTTTAGCGCAATCTATTCTTCAAAATGTATAAAATCCTAGTCGGTTTTTAGCACAGCCACCTAAAGTACAAGCCCGGAACAAGGAAATTCGGCACCATCGCGCGTAGGCCTACCAGAGACCCATGAAACTCGTGATGCGTGGTGAAGAATAGATTTTCAGTAGGGCAAGTTTTGTTGATAGTGTAGATACGTGTGTTTGAAGTTTTTTTGATAAATCGTAGTGTTTCAGTGAATAAATGGCTGGAAATAAGGGAACTGAAAACTGTTTTTTAGTGAAGTGCAATGAAGGTTTCGTCTGATTTTCTTTACTAACTTGAGATCATGTAGTGGATAGGTTGGAATTTAGGTTAGAATTTCAATTGGGATAAAAATAGTTCCGATAATCATAGGAAATTAATTTCAAAAGTTTGTCCATTTAAGATTTATATTATTTGCAAAATAGCGACATTGATAACTCCACCAAAATTTATATTTCAGAATATGCTGCTCCTTCGAGCAGTATGAATGCGAAATCAATTTTAAATTCAATTTGTTCGGTTTTTTCAAATTTACCTCTAAACAATCTCGTAAATAATGAGAATAATATGATTAATATCGAGCAAACAGAAGAAACACTTGTGAGGTAGGAAAAGTTTGCATTATCCAAAGATAGAAACTCACCGTCCAACTTTTCATGAACATATGCATTTCCGTTGAGATTGCACATCAATTCTCTGTTGAAAATATCAATATTTGTTGTGTTAACATCTTATATCTATTCATTTCTACATTCACTTCGATTTCTACATATATTGAGTTTATAATTATGTTGAGGATAATTGTTTTGTTCACGTAGAGAATTTCATTTAATTATTTTGGCAAGAGTTGGCCCCACAACTTCCCGTGGTTCTTGCTGAACAATGAATTGAATATCTAATTCTTTTCCTAACTTATGGTTCAGATAATTACCCTTCGATTCCAACCAAGATTGAAACACAATCGTGAGTTTTTTGCCAAGGAGTAATAAAGATATTCAATTTCTTGACTACGTAGGGTCTTATATTATTTTTTCTTAAATCAAAAAATTCATTCGATGAGTTTGCAAATGATATGAATTCGAAATAACATGATATCCCGCGTTAACGCATCGGACGAGTATACCTTCGTTTCGCGTTCGCATACGGCGTTGCCAGATTCAGTTCCAGGCTATCTGTGTAGAGGGCTGTGTTTTTAGTACAAGCATTGTATAATTTTCTATACAATGGTACTAGAGATACATCTTTTTAGTCCATGATCTTTGCACCCACCACCACAACCCCGCCACGGGTCCGAATCGAATTGTTCGGATTAGAACGCCCGAGGGAGCAGTCCGAAGAATACCCTCCTAAGGTCCCACCCCACGTCACGATCTCCCGCCATCTCCGAAATTTCAATTTGTAAATTTTATCGGTTACCGTCCTGGTCGCGGCCGGCTTTCCGCGGAACAGGGAAATTCATCCGGACGGACGCTGAAGGAACGACGAAAAACTGATGAATTATGTAAACAAAACAGAACGACGCAAGAGATATTTCATCCGGAGTAGGACCGGTCCACGGGAAATATTCAAATATAAATTCGGTACGGGACGGGGCCCAATAGGTCGGAGGGTGCCTCGGAGCGCCGCTGGACGCGGAAAATTGCTTTTCAATCCCCGGACCCTATCAAGTTATTACGCTCACATGGTTGGGGCCGCTCTCTCCATCTTGGAGCCTGGATCTATATACGCCGACTGGAAAACTTCACTTCGGAAATATTGCCCCGATATTAACTGAATAAAGGGTACAATGGCCCGCCGAAAAACCTCAGAGGCCGGTTGCATCAGATACCACCAGATCCATTTCATTGTCCATCCAACAATTGACGAGTCAGTCGAAACAAAATTTCTTGAATTTTCCGAAGATTCGGAATTAATGATTTAAGATTCGAATTTGAAGCGAAGTAGATCACTATGCTCCTTTCAGGACTTCAGAATTACTAAAAATTTCACCCCTGGCTTACCACATCACGAAAGACACGATGAACACTCGCAACAAATCGCTGAATTTTAGCTTGAAAAATGTGGTAACGGCAGCAATAACAGGACCTACTTCCCTACATTTTGTGCACACTACGGCATTGTCTTGAAGCAACGAGAAGAATCATACATTATGTTCTAACCGAATACTATATAAAAAAAGTTTCAAATTCTCCATTATATTCATTTCGTAGGACAGCTAGTATGGTAACCAACAAAATCGAGTACTGCTTGTAGTAGTTCAGATGTATAATGTTTCGATTTCTTTTTCTTACGAAAAGCTAGCTTCAATAAACAATATTTATGAGTTTCATCAGTGAATTCACCTAAAAATCACCCGGGATACAAAAAGAACTTTTGGCGCCATTTTTTTAAAGCAAAAATACAGAATAACAAACCAACACCGTCCTGTCTACAATATGGAATATAGAGGGTAGTAGGGGTACATCTTCTCTCCATAGTGTACATGATATGACTGCGATGTTTGATTCTTTTTTATTACGCGAAATATATACACCTCGGAACTTTCTGTCGTTCATATGATTACGCGTCGAAATTTCAGTATTTAAAACTCGCAAACTACAACTAGCAGCAAAATTTTTCGCAGATATGGCTATATGTATCAACTTGTTCCCAATAAAACAACAATTCTGCTGATGAAAAATTTTTTTCATTATCACACAAGTAAAAGTAACTGATTTCGACATACCTGTTTAAAACCTGGCAACCCAGTAGTTCGTTCAGGTAAATAATAGACAACTCAATGTCTGCATATCCTACATGTTCCATAGTACTGTATGAAATAATTGAAAATATTCTGTGAAGGATTTTATAGAAAGCCCATCTTTGATATATTGTCTAATAAACGGATTTATTCTATCATCAACTTGGTGAAAGTCCTCAGATAACGAGTGCATTCAGCAGAAAGGGCGGTAACAAAACTGTTTGCTCTACTGATAGGTACTGGTAGCGAAAATCTGTTGACAGCGGGAGCATTCAGCAGAAAGGGCGGTAAGAAACTGTCAAAATTGTCAGACACACAACAAGTTACCGAAAAGGAGCGCAAGTCAGGTACGCTACTAAAAATGGCGACCGCTACCCAACATTCTAAATAGATAGCTCAACGTTCAGCAGAAGATATTAGATATTTGGCAACAGTTCCTGTATAGGTGTGAAATGCATAAAATTGTATTTCTGGACTGATTCTAAATCCTGTTCCTTAATGTCGAAGTTTGAATGGTATATTTAAAGCTCTGAGAAACTTGAGTGTTTTCAGCGATCGCACAGCTTATTAAATCAAATAGTTCAATAAGGTTTACTCAGGAATATTGCTGTATTTGGCAAATATTTTCCAAACAATTTTAAACTTAGTTACTGAATTTTTGAAAGATAGATTCATTGAAAATATTAATCCTCGAAATTCGGAGGATCACAATTAAATCGGATGTGATCACTCAGAATTGATGTTCACCGGTTTCAGCCTAATAAGGCATCATCAATATCACATATCCCTCAGAGGCAAAATCTTCATGAAAAACTTCTAGATTTGGAATAACTTATTGGAGCTTTCCCAGTATAAAACAAGTGTCGATATCTAGTTCCATGGGATTTCAGGACGAAGTTTGAAAGATCGAAGTGTTTTTTCATTGTTATGAGCAGCATTTTTTGAAAGGAGCAGGCCCCTGACATATTAGTGCACTAGATTTAAACAGGAGGCTTTCTTTCATCATTAAAAAAAAACGAACCGATTTTTATTCCAGATACTGAGGTAGAAAACTGGATAAAAATTTTCGGAACCACCAGACGTGAATACTGGTCTCAAAAAAGCACAACAATTTGTAGATTTTTCAGCGTAAATTCTTCAGTCGTCAATACGGCCATGAAATCACAGAATTCATTCAGATTTAATGTTGAATTCGAACGTACAATAATTTCCAACAGACTGAAACCATCCAATTCCGGTAGATTTCTATTATCCAGATTTAATAGATGGCGCAATTTCATTTGAAAAACCGCACAAAGTTCAAATGAGCCTCCTCAAATTGTTCATCGCATAGAACAAATTGAATCTGTTTTTGTGGGTTGATGGAATTGTTAATTAAAATATTCGAATTTATAGCTCGGTAATAAATCGACCGAAAGAATCAATAGTTGATTACTCACGCGCCAGAACCAATTTATAGTGAAGCCTCAGAAAAAAGAATTCGAAATATCGACATCGGTGTTCCGCTGTTAATACTATTAAATATTTCGGAGTGATGCTGCAACATATGTACATATGTTAAAAAAATTCAAATGGATGCATATTAAAAAAGTTCTCAGATTTCTCCTTCATCAGGAATCAAGAATGAACTTTCTGAATGAGAATAAAAATAATGCCTCATTATGCACTAGAATTTCGACCTCTTCCAAGAATTTTTCAGCACTAGATATTTCCTCTGATAATATTGGGAAATTTTTTTGGTGCCAAAATCAAATTCATGAAAGCACAACTATAGGATTTTTCATGGATTTTAAACAGGGTTCGAAAATCATGATATTTATATAAATATCAAAATATCGGATATATATCGATATATATCCGATATATATCAACTTTCTGATATTTATTTTTACGAACACTTTTTCGAATTTTTTTCTTTTAATAGGTCAATTAATCAAACGTATTTAGAAGCTAATTTACCAAATTTATTAAAGAAACTAATCAAGATTCTAAAAAACATAAAAAAAACAAAAAAAGGGGATAGTGCAGATAACGTCCACTGAAAATATGCATTTTTCCTTTAACAGGTGATGAAAAAATGATCTAAAATACACGAATCCGAAGTATTTTCGGAGAATACGCAGTAGTTTCTCGAAAAAATCAATATTGAAAATGCATCATTTCGTTGAGAAGAATTTGAAGTAGAACTGTCATGGTTGCACATAAAATTTTGTGATTTTGTGAACATAGATTGTCCATAGACGTCACTGATCTTGGCACAGACAAAGTCGCCATTCATTTCCACATAATCAACCTCAAACTTACTGAAATTTTGAATATCATCGAATCTCAAGAGAAAACACTCCTTCCTGTCTTGACTTTTAACAATTTGAAATGCCCCTTATGCACAGCAACCGCATATTAAGGGTAGTGCGGCCGCACCTCCTTGGTCTATGGTATTTTTTGGTAATTATAAAGTACCTTGCCCAGTCGTATTTTTTTAATTTTTTTTTTATCTTGAGGTAGGCAAAATGAACCTAACCTAACTTAACCTTACCTGAATGCGGATCGATGTTTCTTTAATCCAATTTTTTTTTTATTTTTCACAAATTTTTTTCCACTTTTGGTAGGGAAAATGAACCTAACATAATCTAACCTCGTAAAACTAAACTATATAAGACTATATCAGAGCCGTATCCGAGGTAAATGGAGTATTTACTTCATTATGAGTTTCATTTATTTTTTTTCTCGAAAATTACTACCTTCCCAGAGCTGTAATTGAGACAGTAGTATCAGGAAGTCCTATATGCAAAATATTTTTAAAATCGGTGATGGGGTTTATAAAATTTATTAAAATCTATTTTTTATCAGTCAACAGCCATAACCACAGTTAACAATAGTTAGTCAGCTTCTGGATAATCAATTGAGGTTCTGTTGTAGTTTTGGTTTCGAGTCAAAAGAGTAGCTAAGGTTTTAAAGTAGCTCAATAGCTTGAAATGGCCAAATAGCTTCAGAAATCCATTAATTATGAATAATTTTTATTTTAATGAAGTTAAAACAAAAATTAAAATTTTTCAGTCACAAGATATTCAGAAATCAAAAACTCATGAATAATGTTACAAGTTCTATAATTCCATTTCTATGTGAAATATCGAATGTTTTGACAACCACAATAATTCAAATGTGCCGCCAAATATATGTTGAATGACATTCAAGATCGGAAATGGGGTGCGGGGATAAAGGAAACGATTCCCAAAATGGCGAATCAGTTGAATCGTATGTCATAATAACCAATTTTGAAAGGCGAAAATATAATATTACCCTTTAGTATTTTGTATCCATATACGTAAAAACGACTTCAGGACAACATGAATATCAATCTGAAGCAGTAAAATATCAAAAAAATCCAACGATGGTAAGTGGACGCTAAGTGTACTGCTCCCCAAAAAAAGTTAGTTGATAAATTTATAAAAAAGTTCGTTATCCGGATTATTAAAAATTTTTTGTGCATATGCAGTGGCCTTATCCCATTTCAATCTCAAATTGCTATTACATACTGCAAACTTCAGCTGTATACGTGAACGTGCTTTCTGTTCAAAAATTAAAAAAAAAACAAGAGCACAATGAATAGCGCAATGTGCAATGACGATTTTACGGCGAAGTTATAACATCACTATCTGGATTCCCCGAAAATACGTTGCTTCTTCGATCGTACAAACGGTCGGTATACATTGGTGACATTGGTGTGCTCTTAAATTGCGATTGATTATGAAATTTTTACGCACAGTCGCAAATTTTGGTAAATTTATAAATATCCTTGATATATATCAATCCTTCTAAATATCGATATATATCTTGATATATATCAGGATAAATATCGGCGATATATATCGGTCGAACCCTGATTTTAAATACATAATGACGTGTTCTTGAAATTGTTGGGATGAGATGCAATTTGTTCAATAGGAGATAAAGATCATGAATTAAATTATCTTGTCAATAAAATTGTACTACTAACAAAAAATATGTCAATGTTTTTTTTTATGTTATCATCGAACTTGAAATGTGAAAATGAAAAGTATTCGAGAAAATCTATCAGAAAGAGTTGAATAAAATAGGCACTTTCCTGCATGTCAGTATATTTTGTACTTCTCAGTGCAAAGCCAGCTTTTAGCTGGCTACAAACTGAACACGTTCTGGAAAGGTGGACATTTTTGGGAGTGTAGGTATAGGTGGGGAAAACTGAGAGGAAAGTTAAAATATAAATAATGGACAGATGAGAATGGTTTTCCTTTCTCTGCAAATAAATAGTTGATAAAAAATAAAAGGGGTTGACAGCGAAAGTTCACCATGTTGTCAACTTCTACCGATGCCGATAGGTAGCAAAAAATAGCGAAACCATTGTAAGCAGAAGAAGACCCAGTTCAGTATCTTTATCTCTATCTTTTCGTCTGACACTTCAGTCACTTGGTCAAATTCAAACAATCGCATTTGGCATCAACAGTTTCATGAAGCAGACGGAAACGAACGATCAGCATCTTGACGAATGTCGTTAAAGAAATACATATACCAGGAAAACGATCGTTTCGTAGGGCGATCGATACGATTTGACGGTACAGAATACCACCACAGTACATGACAGTAATATTTCTCGAACCAAAAACACAAATTTTTTGGATAATTTTAAACTGACTTATATTAAAAATGGTCCGCGATGTGGAGATTTCTTTTATTTATCCCGGCCATTGGCGAATTCGTTGATTCGGCATTCTCTGATATGAAGATACAAAAAATTCATATTCAAACACACACAAGCTCAGTTGAATCAGTCAAAACGAATGAGGAATTGATTCATCATAGCTCATTCAATGAACTTTCATGAAATTTTCTCGAATAAAAAAGTGAAGAAATCGGCGATTATACAGGCTGTTCCTAAATTGAACGTACAGACGAAAAGGGGAGATTCCTTAGGTGAGTTTAAGAAAAAAAGTCCCATAAACATGGGGTCGCAAACGTTTCGTTTTCGAGATACAGGGTGTTGAAGTTCGAATTTTTTTCAAGTTTTTTTCTCATTTCAACTGAAATTTGGCATAGATATTACATTTGAGAGTTCTCACCACGTGACATGGCAATTTCGATAGAAGATCTACAGAGTGATATTTTTTTCTAGAACACTGCCACCTGTTCTTCTGCAGAACTTTTTTTTGGTGAGCAACTGTTAATTTGAAGAAATGTAAAAAGAAGCTTTGTTCTTATACTAAACTTCTCGTTCTCTTGTAGTTTTGTCGCATCTACCAACGATTACGAGAAAAAAATTTTGAACGATTGTCCCGAAATTCTCGTAACTATGATAGGAAGGCCAGTTTGTAATCTGTGGTGAATGAATTCAGTGCCAGTTTTGACACATCAAATTATTGAACGTTTGTTTTTTAAAAAGTGAAGGTAGTTGCATTTGTGGCTATTGATTTTTTTTTTAATGTATTTAGACTACCAATTTCATTACGATTTTTATGACTGTAACAACAATATTGATCAGAAAAAATATCACCCTGTAGATCTTCTATCGAAATTGCCATGTCACGTGGTGAGAACTCTCAAATGTAATATCTATGCCAAATTTCAGTTGAATATCTTGTGAAGTGTAGATAATATAAGACCCCATGATTATGGGATTTTTTTTCTTTAAATCACCTACGGAATCTCCCCTTTTCGTTTGTACGTTCAATTTAGGAACACCCTGTAAAGAATCTTGAAGCAAGTACCTATCAATACAAAAGAGAATTGTGGATCCTCCAAAGTCCTATCCGATTGTCGCCCTCATAGGTTCGTATTTGCTATGAGATCCCAGCCTCATCCGATAAAGTGAAGCTGGATGCAATAACCCACACTGCGAAACGTAAGACGGACATACCAATAAGGTTTGATTAAAAACGCCAACTTGATTACTTTGGGGCGCATTGAAAAAGTCCCAATCTAGCGAGGAAATCTGCGCGATATTTGATCGCAGTTTGTCGGCTCGCCGCAACGGCGCTATTCCAATAATTGAATCGCTCTCCAATAGCGGTAATGCGCTAATAATACGTCATAATGTGCGATGCTATCGGCTGATGGGATTGCTTTGTTTCGGAGCGGCAAGCGAGGCTTCTTGGCTCTCCCGGATAGATTGGAAGATGTAATACAATTTAGTTCCTGACTGGGGATATGAAATATACGGCGAGCCACACTCAATGGGTTTAACGTCGGGTATTTTGTGTTGCACGTCGGGGCATCCTTCCCTTCTTTTCGCATCCCCCGTCTAATTTGATATCTACCCCAATCAGGGTGTTCAATTAAGATAGAAACCGTTTCGAAGCTTCTAATTTTCGGCGACGGTTGACTCGTTCGATTTCAGAAGAGTCGAACCAGTTTCGGTCTATGATTTTGCCAAGAATTCATAGTTCCAACTGATAGGGCCATCTTGATCATATGCCATGAGAGCTCTGCTTGCACCAGGATAACACTAGAAGATAGTGAACCAAGTGTCAACCAGGCTGCGAAGTTCATTTCGCGTCTCTAGGGACTCTGTGAATCAGCTGCATGAGTAAGAATGTTTCGCATCATCGATAGACGCAATGAAATAAATTACAAAGAACATTCAGTTATAATAAAATCAAAAAAATGCATGCATGTTTCTCCGAGCGTTTCTCAGAGGTCAGTGATAGATTGAGCAGAATTTGAAAAACAAAGCCATTAAAATGTTTCAAATAAGAAATATCTTGGAGTACCATGCATTCAAAAACAGGACTTTCCTTTTCAGATATGTCATCCAGCCTGGACCACTCGTGACTAGTAAGGTAGTTCCGCAAGAGTTTGTGAAGTAAGGCTTTCGACAAGTAGGTCCTTATATTCTCTATAGTGCAATACGGATTCAATGAGCAAAGATAGAGAATATAAAGGACCAAAGCTGCCAACCAAATTGGTTCTCTTCGAGAATTTGTGGTTTCGAGGGTGGTTTCATGTTTTATGTGATCGCTCATTGTCTTGTTGGAACATTACGTTGCTCAGCCCCTATGGAAAAACCGCGTAATTTCTGACATCAGAAATTCGACGCCTCATGTCTCGAAACCCTTTATGGGTTGAGATGGATCATAACTTTCAGGTCAAAGAAGACTGGCGCCATAAATGAAACATGACACCAATGCACAAACATGACATAGTTGACCCCACACTTGCTCTACCAGTATTTGATCTGAAGAGGAACATCTGGAGTAGACTCAATAGAGTTAGAACAGGCCATACAGAATGCAATGCTATGATTCTATGATGTTTAAGTGAAGACTCTGTCAATCTTCCGCCTGCGAAGCTGATCAACAAACTGTAGAACAAATTATCTGGAAATGCCATCAAAGAAGTACCTGAGGATGCCTACAGCAGAAGTAGGCGAAACTTTAAGTGATATAATTATTAATAGACCATGGCAAGAAGCCCGGAAGACTCTTTCAAAGTCATGAGAAAGTAAAGTTGAAAACTTGCATAGACCATCAATGATCAGATAATCTAATGCCATCTTTTTTTGACATCTTGAGATATCTGAGGCCACAAACCACTGTCTTCATCCTAATTTTCTGGAATCTACATTCATTTTCAGAGTAAACTCAGTATTTAGAGCTTTTTTCTACCTACATATGAAAAATGAAACAAAAATTGACTTCAGTTTCATAGTCCGTATTGACGTCAAGATTGTATTATGTACCTGATAATCCGGATCGCAAAAGTCAATAATCCGAATTTAAGATCGTTGCACATGTTATCGGATTTAAATTGTCTCTTAACTCCTAACGGAAACTCATTTGTATTCTCAAATATATAGGTAAATGTGCACTACGGTAAAGTGTTTCACTTCGTCTATAATGAAGCATTATTCCACTCTCAAAATGAAAACACCACATTAAATTCTGATTATTTCGAAAAATATGATATTTGTTATGTGATTTAGAGATAAAAGTTTTTTGAATTGCATCTTGTGTCTTTCAGCACAGGTGGAGCTCAACTACTGTCACAGTTTTTCAAAAATTTTACTGGATTTTAGAACAGAATACCTCCTCAACTCGGCGGTACGGTGTTCAATGTAATGTAATATTCACATTAATATAACATTCACAAGGAAATTTATTTAAGGACGAGCCTCCTTTGAAGAGCACAATATTTTTGAGGAGTTTGTGAAAATACTAGCTGAAATATTTCATCCACTTCCAAAGAATTCCCTCTCACTATAATAAAAAAGACAAATGTTCAATGCCAAATATCACCTTGGTCAGCAAGAAAATGTTTATAAATAGTATGCTGGAATGAGTTGAGGAACTCCCCTCATATCCTTTCAGACTAGATGAAAAGAGGTTCCCTCCTTAATCTATCAAATTTTAATATCGATATCAATGTAGGCACGGTCATTTATAAGTTGGCGTTTCCAGAACACCCGAACCCACTCTGATTTCGTTATTATATTTTCTCCCAATCTATGTGAAAGCCTTTCTCTCACTCCGAAGTCAAGCAATTCCATCAACCGATAACATCTAGCATTATGACGCATTACAAATATTGGATGGAAATTGAATTATAAATGAACTCCGCGTCAGGGCGAGCATATTGCGTTTTCAATCATGTTTGGAAGAGGGTCCTGCAATGATGAAATTCATCTATAAAATACCAAGTCGGGCAGACATGTGAGCTAGACGCTCATCGTGTTTAGATCCCCATGTTCCTGGAGATGAGTGAAAATTTTCAGACCGCCTTCACGCGATGCCGGCCTGACGAATACAGGGTGCGGCAGGGAAACTTGATGTTTTGAAAATTCGAAAAAAAAACTTTATAAATCGATTCAATTTTTTTTATCGTATAAAAGACATTCTAACATTCTCATATTGGAATTTGCATATTGTCTCAAAGATCAGGTTTTACCAAATTTTGAGCATGTATCATGAATGTATTTGAAATACAGATCTTCACGAGCGTCGTCTACCCTACAACTTTCTTCCATAAATAAATTCTTCCAGCTATAAATGTCATCATCATCTTCTTCTTTCCAACAAGTCGTGTAGTATCATCTATTCAAGACCAATTCTTTCTTCTCAAAAAGAATCGACGGTAACAAACACCGATAATCAGACCCAACAAATTGAGCACCGTTCATTATGAATTCAATTACAGTTGTCTGTTGATCAAACTTGCGTCCGTTAAAAGGATGCTTCGTACACCTTGTAGACCTGATCAAATTAATAAATTTTCCCCCTCCCAACTGATATGATTCGTGTCTTGTTTAATTATGGATGGGGAATATTCATATATGGAGCCACTTATTATTCAGAAATTTAATTAAAATGTTCGTTACTTAAGAACCATTACTCAGGAGAGAGAATAGAGCGAGTTTCACGTGTACTGAGGATAAAGTGCCCACACAGGTGGGGGGTAATTCGTGTAGCATTTCACTTCCACCCACTATCCGGATCAACTCATGTTGAAGAAGATGAAATTTTGTTGATTAGATATGTTGTGAACGTGATGATATGCAAACTTCATTAAGGCTTTCCAATGTAGTAGGGTAGATGGAAATGGAGGTTTAGTCCCTATCCATATTGTACCGCCAATTGCGTCGTGAAGTATTTGAAATATCAAATACCTAGCTTCAAGACTTTACTCACGAATACCGAGTCGAATAAAACAAATGAAAAGTATAAAAAATTTAAAAGAGAAATAAAAAATTGTTGATCGCAGAAGATAGATCGATGATTCATAGAATTATCAACTCTACATGAGAAGCTGAGGTAACAAATTACTGATTATGACAAAAAATTACCGAAGAGACGAGAAAACACCGAATTGAACAAAACTTCCCGAATGCGACTGGATTCCCGATCAAGACTAGAAGAAACCGATGGTGACGAAGAATAAAAGAAATGTTTTTTAATTTTGAATATTGTTACTTACTGTCGTTAGAATTTGAATTAATTTTCAACAACTGTAAACAGTTATATAGCATAACTCACAGTTTTTTTTTCAGACATATTTAATTATTTTAGTTCAATTGGATAAAATTATGTCATTAACAGCATTAATAATATCTGAAGCAGAAAAAAAATCAACTGCCCTTTATCTCCAGAAAGTCCATTCTTATTTGGGGTATTTAACTCACTTAATACTCTCCCTAATTCTTCTGCGGAATTGGAAAGCACTGAATGGCCATAAATTAGGCCTCGTGCAAGTTGAATACCCTTTTGGAATGTTATTCATTTCGATTATTTCTATATCGAAGATGGTTGATTCGAGGTGTCTTATGTATGTCTCATCCCACTTGTTGAAGAATTATACCAATGCTCCAAAATTTAAAGTTTTCACCGACTGATGAAGTCTTAATGTGAGTCCAGAGGTCCTTATGTGTATGCGAAGCCTTAAAAGCTATCCCTTTCTGTCAGTCGGCCGCCTCCGAATAATACAGCATAATTTCCATTAAAATTGCATACGGAAGCGAGCTGGCCATTTCCAAATTGAATTAGTGTTTATAGAAAGGACCAGATGATGAGTGACTCACCTAGGTCCCCAAAGATGAAAACTCATTCAGGAAATTAATTTCGAGGGACCGCTTCAATTACACTCACAATAGAACGAATAGAGAAGGTGAACTTTTTCCATATTCTGTTGTTTCCCAAATTGGTGTTGTTCGATGTTGATGGCTGACAGAATCTTTCGTTTTATGACAGAAAAACGCTGTCAGCGATGAACTGAAAATTTAATGTTTCGGATAATTGAATGACTATTTGGTTTTTAGCTGAATTCGAAATTCGTTGTCAGTTAGTCATTCATTTTCAGCATTTGAAGGTCGGTGCTCGGAATCTTGCAGAACATTCAATTTCAGATTTCTCCGTACCACGAAGTAGGCAGAGATGAAAAATCCTGACCAAAAATATTCATATGAGCCAAACTTTCAAATTTCATTTTCAAGCTATACAGAGTGTACCAAGTTCGACGGCCTATTAAGCGTTTCTGGAGAACTAGACTTATTTGAAATATGAAAATTGGGATTATGATGCTGTTCGACACTATCTACCGAGCTAAATTATTCCTAGAGCCTGACCACTTTCAGTTGTAGAGGGAGCGAAAAAAAAATTGCAAAATTATTTTTTTCTGTTTTTTTGTTATCGAATTTGAAAGAGTATGGAATTCTAAATTCATTCGTACTCAAACCGTTGCATTCTTCGAAATACTTTCCAAAATATCGAGAAAAACCTGAAGAAAAAGAGAGAAAAGAGTATTCGGTATTATGTTTGTTATTCCTAATCTAGGTATCTTAAGCACAAACCGTTTTTACATTTTTGAAGTCGAAGACTGTGGAAATATTGTAAAGTTTTAGAATTTTGAAAAACTCATCACAAGGTGTTCCAAATGTTGGTCAAAAATTGGGATCAAGATTGGCCCATAACTTTCGTTTTTCAAATTAGAACCCTATATTGTTTTGATTGCGTTGGATTGTACGGAGAGAAATGATGATAACGTTCTAACATGTTAATGCTCCTAAAATTGATAATTCTTGAGTTATTCAGGATTTTCTGATTTCATGTCGTACGTAGCGTCAAATTAATTAAATCTGTTTCATTTCAACTATGACCTTCGTCATAGAACATAAATCATTCCAATAACTCACTCTCTTTTTCTTCAGGCTTTTCTCAATATTTTGGAAAGTATATCGAAGAATGCAACGATTTGAGTACGAATGTATTCAGAGTGTATACTCTATCAAATTTGAAAACAAAAAACAGAAAAAAATAATTTTGAGAATTTTTTTTTCTCTCCCTGTATAACTGAAAGTGGTCAGGCTCCAAGAATATTTCAGCTCGGTAGATAACGTCAAACAACATCAAAATCCCAATTTTCATATTTCAAATAAGTCTAGTTCTCCAGAAACGCCTAATAGGCCGTCGAACTTGGTACACCCTGTATATCGAATATTAAGATATTACACATACATCAGGTGGCAATATTTTATTTCTTCTGATACATTTTAGATAAGTTAAACACACAATTAACATCATTTGGTAATTTTGAATGAGTAATAATGAAAATGTGATTATCGGAGTACAGACGGAACATGATACATTTTGAAACATCGAAATGAATAACATTTTCAGTTCACAGTCTTCTAGATCTTCATCATGAAGTTATTCCCAGAATAACTTTTTTGGATTAATCTATGTTCCGAAATTGTTTTTGGCATAGCATCCGTTCAAAAAAAAATGTCGTCAATTTATGTGTGCCTATAAACTCCTCTTTATGAATGACACATTAATTTGCAGGTAATACACTTTTCAGAACTGATCTTTCAAGAACATATTCTGGTATGACCAGAGCCACTTGAAGCATTTCCAATTGACTATACGCCCTCATAACTTACAAACACTAACTCAACAACTATTTAGCTGAATGGGAAAGACTGGTAGCTCATATTGTAAAAAACACTTTTCATCACGAGATCATTGGAAATGTCAAGTTAATGAAGGGTTATGTTGTTGTAACTGTGAATTTCAACACACAAACATCCTGCTATGATAATACATCAACTACGGTACTGTAAGATGGACCCTATAATCTGACGTCAAGTTCTTCGAGATCTGTCGATCCATTTCCAATACACTTGTTCAAATATTTGCATAGGTCAATCCTATCCCAAACATAGATTCTTCAAGATAATTGTAGAAGCAACATCGATTCACCCTTGGACCAAATCTCGAGACCAGATGTGTTTACTTAGGATGATTTTCCCAATCAGCAAGAGCCAAGGAGGCTGCAGGGTATCATGTCGATATTATCGTATCTGGTGTTTTTTCGATTCGCGTCAAACCGGTTGACCGGAAACCACCATACGGCTACCAGATAATATTAGCTTTCGTGAGATATCGGTTAATGCCGCTCTTCTCAGATGCTTAGGAAGTACAGGGTGGTCAAATTTCGGTGATTTAGTACTACATTTCCTCAATACAAAGAGATAGAAAAATCTATTTGCTGTATAGCGCAAGTCGCTACATTCCCTAAATTTCATGCAACAGGGTGAAGTTTGATCTAGTTTTTATAATTAGTTGTAACATCCTCAGTATTGAGACTCGGAATAAAAACAAGATCATTGTGGGATTTTTTCATTACTTTTTACCGGTGCTATCGGAATTTCAGTGCCTCTTCAAATTCAAGAGAAATTCGAAAATTTTCAAGAGGAACCGACATAATTTAATATTTTTCAGTAGACTTTTTCGAGAACATTTGGAAAATATGTATCATTATATACTTCCGAATTCAAGTATTTCGGAATTTAAAAAAAAAAACATTTTTGATCAGAAAAAGTCAGAGAAAGTTCTGCTTTAATTTATATCTTTTCAACTGAGGAGGTCATAAATAGAACTTCATATTCCAGAATTATAAGCTGTCAAATTTAGAAAACACTAATTATTATTGTTATATAAATTCGAGGTGTGTTTGTCGAAACTTTTTGTTTTCACTACGAACAGTATTTGAAAACTGAGTGTTTTAATCTTCAATCACAGTTTCCACAAAAGTTAATGAGAATTTGCTTGAATTATGTTGACCAAAGAGATTTTCGATATATCATGAAATCGAAAATATATCATGATGGATACCTATATTCTGCTCTGAATAGAATAGAATAGAATAGTGTTTATTGATCCAGAAGACACAATCTTTACAAGTGTATAGGACAAGTCAAGTATTAGGTAATTCAATATAAATATTAAAAAAAACAACTGTTCAATTAAAAAAACAGTACATAGGGAACAAAATATAAAACACAAACTGTAACGAATGAACTCGACGATTTTGAAACTAATAATAAAGTAATTAATGTCAGATCATGGTGGTAATAGTATCTTCCATGAATTCTTCGATAGCATAATAAGCCTTGCTGAGCAATATATCTTCTATACGCTTTTTGAATAGTTTTATATTCAATTCTTGTATCACTACAGGTAAGTAGTGGCTGTATGCCTTGGTATTCAACGAACATTTCAAATTTGCTGGTTCTATGCTTTGGAATTCTCAGTGAATTGGAAGATATGGTTTCATATGTATGGTAATTAGAATTTCTTATCATGCCTGTGAGATTAGTTTTCACATATAAAAGAACATTTTAAATATAAATACAGGGAAAGGTTAAAATTCTAAATTTTATAAAAAAGGGTTTGCAAGATTCCAACCGCTCTAAACCAAAAATGTTTCTTATTACTCGATTTTGTGATATCAGAATTCTCTTGCTGTCTACAGAAAAATTTCGATAGCACCTGTGAAAAATACTGATACAATTGCCCTGGATTTTTTCTTATTTCGAGAGCGTAGTTGCAACCTTCAATTTCCCAGATCACCCTGCAACAAGTAAACTAGAGAGCAGTAATCTATACATATCATGTTTTTTTTTCGAGACACAAATTCTTTAAAACTATTCGCACTTTATTCTTGATGAAAGTCGAGAGGAAGGTTGGCTATCCAAACAATATTGAATTGATATATGCAATAATAATTGGATATTCTCATGAATTTAATATTTTTGCTTCATTCCAGTAATTCAATACTCACATTTAATTTTGTTTCGGCCTATTAGCACTTTTTGCGTAGCGATGAAATTCTAACTGGATGTGTTCATGATTTCTCACATTTCATCGATTATGAACAAACACGTGAATATTCATATTAAACAAGTTCAATTACAATTAATTCACACAAAGACGTTTCGAGAACAATCCTCGCCTTCAATCAAATAAATATATAGATCAACTGCTCTAGTGAGCAATCATTTCATAAAACTCTGGAAAAACGAATGTTCATATCTGCGTTAATTTTTGAGAGGAATGTAAAAATTTCAAAATTACAAACAGCATTTTGCAGTTTTTTTTATTTTTCTGTTCGACTAGTGTTTTACAA